>KZ506691.1:83125-95603 GCA_002844005.1 Limosa lapponica baueri | reverse complement strand
GAAGGTAAAACACCAAAGAAACCTTGGTTAAATTTTGAGGCTGGGAGAGCAATGGCAGCACATCCAGTTTCCAGCCCCTGCACAGAGCGTTATATTTCTGATTAATTCAAATGCTCCTGCTAATGCATTCGTGGTTAAATAATCTGAAAATGGTCAAAGTTCAGCGGTTGTTATGAGCCTCTGTGGCCTGACTTGGCTCACGCCTCTGAGCTACGGTGTTTTCTGCCTCAATGCTGGTCCCAGCAGCTCTCGGTAAGGGCAGCACAAAAGCAGAGTTCTGCTCGGGCTGGGCTGCTGCACCAAAAGCACAGCTGCCAGGGGAGAGGAGCGTGGCTGCTTCAGAGGATCTCTTGCAACACTCAGGATCCCGAGGATTTTGACAGATATAGTTTCTACTAGCCAGTAACCCGAGGGCCCTTGATTACCTGCAATATGTGTAAGGATCTTTGAACATAATGATTAATTACAAAGGAAGAAAATAACTTAGAAAAATGTGTGAATTCTCCCTTCGGGAATGTAAAATGGAGATTGTAATAGCAACTAATCAGAGACCCTTTCTGCTCCTTGTGATACCACAAAATATACAGATTAAAGCCTAGATGTTATTTGTCTATGGACATCAAACTCCAACAATTCATTACAACTGGGGAAAGATGACTACCATCTTCCCTCTGCACACATATTCTCTTCTGCTTTTTCTTTTTCAGTAGCAGGTTCACCTATTCACTCACAAAGAATAATTGCCTTTGTAATTTTATGCTGTGTTTCTTTCCAGTGCCTCTTCCTCTTCACGTGGGAACCGTGTCTGTGATAGAGCAGAAGACCTCCAGAGGATGAGCTCTCTGGTCAGCACTTCGCACCTCCAGCTAGCCACCTTTGCTCTGGGGACGATAGGCTGGATCCTGTGCACTGTTTCAATGGGAATTGTGGAATGGAGAGTGTGGTACGTGGACAACACCACCGTCATCTCCTCTGGCATTGCCTGGGTGGGGATTTGGAAAGTCTGCTTCATCAGTTACCTTCACGTCTCGCCTGGCTATAAAGAACAGTTCTGCCATAAATTCAGTGGCTATGACCCCTCCATCCCCCATGAAATTTATGCTGCTCAAGGTCTCCTGTTAATCGCTATGTTCGTGGGCTTGCTGGGACTGACTGCCACAATACTTGCTCTGAGAAATATTTGTATGGGAATCACTCACAAAACTCTCATTACCCGTTTCTTCCTGGTGGGTGGCTTCTTCTATGTATTTGCTGGTCTGTGCATCCTGATTCCTGTGAGCTGGAATTTCTATTCTGTAACGCACAACCAGAGCATCGCTTTTCCTCCTTCTTCCTACATGCCCTCCAGCCCAGTGGCGCAGGAAGCTGGTGCTGCCATTCCCATTGGGATTGTAGCTGTCATCCTCCTGCTGCTAAGCGGGACTTTTTCTCTCTCGTACAGATTATCAGTGACCACAAACACTACCACAGAATTCTGACAGGATAAATCCCCCCACTGTTCCAGAGCAAGAGCATAGTCAAGACTTAAGGACAGGAGCACAAGTGATTTCATAGTCAAGGAACTGCAGAATTTAGCTTTAGTCTACAGTAGCCACACTATTTTGCTACATGAACCAGCTGAGTTACCATCTTAATTGTCACATATGACCAGAGGTTCATCTTTGAGATAACTGCTGTTGAGCAGCAACTGTGATTAAGTTTTACTGGTTGTCCTATTTTGTATATACGCGTTATTAATTTATTCTTTGTGTAAGATATTCACCATGCTAAAGAGCTGACTCTAAATTAACTGTCCTGATAGAAAAATGTGAAATGACATGTGTTAAATGTGAACTTGTTTCCTTGTTAGTACTAAACTATTTTGCCCATTATTTAATTACATCTGTAGCAAAGTATGTTCTGTGACAAGTCAAGACTTCTAATACCAATAACATGAGCGTCATCATGGTTGTGTCAAATGAGTCTTCCCTGAATTGTCTTACAAAGGTCTTGCCAGTTTCTCCTCTTCCTCTAGGGCACATAAAGATCAGTGTCTTTAAAGCTTCTATTTTTCTTTCAAGCTATTTGCATTTTATGTTGCAACATGTTTGCCTGTGGGCAAGGTGTGCTCTTAGTTCCTCACTCAGGCAGAGCCAAAAAGTCTGCAAGGGTTTGCTTCTTCATCAGACACTTCACCAAATCCAAAGGTATTGCAAAAGACGGAAACAACTTCTACAAGTTATTACAAAACTGCTGTCAAAATCAGTACTCTCGGTAACCAGGAATATTCAGTACAACTTTCAGGGTATGATTAATCTGATGTAGACATCTATATCTAAACTGGTCACTTCAGGCTCCGTTTACAGTCAATATAGAGACAAAGACAGTCTTTTTTCCAAAATAGATGCCTAGAATGGCTGGGAGATGACATGCTCCCTACAAACCTGTTTCTCTTAACCCACTTTGATGGCTGTAATAACTACTGTAGCTAACTCGAGCATACACAACTAAACTTCACCTAAGCTGAATGGTCAGGTGAAACGAATGTGTCATTTAAGAGCTATTTCATATGTCAATACTATTAAAAAAAAAAAAAAAAAGAAAAAAAAAAAGACAGAGAAATGTCCCAAACACTGCAATAAGGGCAATTAAAAAAAAGTGTATTAAAATGTTGGGAGAAATAAGTAAACAGCGTTGACAAACTGATGATCTCTTGAAAACAGGCTCCTCAAAAAGTTATTACACTCTTAAATAAATGCTACAAGAATCTAAGTAATTTAGTTTTACTCTTTTGATTGCCCTCCATTTTTTAAAATACTCATAGATTCAGAGAAAGAAGAAAAGAAAATATAACAAAAACGTAATAACTCTTGTACATTACAAGAAAAGGTAAAATGCCAGTAAACCAAATTCTATTGCTTGTGGCTGTTACTATCTCAACTTGTCCTAGCAGTCCAATTTTTCCTCCACATCTTCCACACTGTCACAACTTTGCTGTATCAACTGTCTAGACAGAATCTCTATAGCATCTTCATTTCCCCTCTGGTCTTCCAGTCTCTTCTGAACCAGCAGCCTATCTCATAATTGGTAATTTTTTCACCTGCTGCAAGGATTTGTCTTTTGACTGTTTACAATATTGTAAAGCACTTTCAAGTGGTGTTTCAATGAAGGCAAGTGATTTAATAGCTTGTTTATTCTATATTGTTTCTAGTTTTATTTCTACTATACATCCTTTACAATGTGGATAGGTTTCATTTTTAAATGTGCAAGTCAAAAGAACTGTTATCTCTTCCCACAGGGCCTACGATAATATTAGATTTTATCTTATTGTAGTTGTAAGGGGAAAAAAAAGATCTATCCATGTGTTTATGCCAGCATTTCCCACACTAATAAACTACCAATATTCCCTGGCAAGGAATTTGAACTTTAACAGAAAATGCCTGATTCCTCAACATTTTTGAGTTCATGTAGGTGCAGGAATGAGAATAACCTCAGTTGTATTTGTTAGCTATATTCACTAAGTGATAGGGTTTGATTTACTTTTATTCTTCTTGGCTAAAAGAAAAAGCAACAAACAACATCCGACACAAGCCAAGTTTCCACGTTGCTGCCACAGCTGTTCCCACCAGGAATTCTCTTCAGTTGTCCTGATGTGTGGCTAGGAAACATTGGTGGTGGGTCAGACGTGGGCTAGATGGGGAGTAAATTCCCCAGCTAAACACTGGAATTCCCCAGCTAAATGCTCCTTACCTAAGGAGATGTGTGGGGTTTTAAAATTACATTTTGTTAAAAATAAGCTTAGACAAATAGTGCTATGAACACTACAGGTATGAGTGAAACTATCTCAGGACAGAGGGGTGATGTAGATGGAGCTCTTGGGGTCCTTTCCCACTGTACCTCCTAGGTCTCTAATATAGGAGTCTATCAACAGTTATATGGTCCAAATTATATGCTGACATATGATAAAATACAGTCTATGGTCAAATACCAGGCTATATTAAAATTCCCAATCTTTCACTGAAGAAAAATAGGGAGAAAAAAACACCTAAGCTCAAAACATGGGAGAGGCGAAACTTCCATTGATTTTAATGGGATCGAGCCTGTCTAATCTTTATCCCTCAAGGCTGTGTGATTCATTAAATTTTAGTGAATGTTTGTGTTCATTAAGGTTTTGGTATTGGAAGAAGATAATGCTCCTGTGTTTTTACTTCGCCAGTGAGGAGGCATAGTTTCTTTGCGTGTATTTTCATGACACATTGGTTTCAGAATTTGAGAAGCTAAGTTACCTTTCAGTAGGTCAGTTTGTCACCATTTCAGTTGTGCTTGTACAGCTATTTTTTAGGGTTGCCTGCAAAATCAGGCAGCTGAAATGATTTTGATTTGAAACTGGAAAAATGCAAGACTTTTTTGGAAGGCTATTTTTAACCCAGATTGCTTTAGGGAGCTATGCTATAGCCTGGCCCCATAATCATTTGTGGTCGCACAACCGAGGACTGGCAGCGAGCTGTAGTGCAAAGACAGGAGTGAGTGGTCGGGGCCTTGAGGTAGACAGATAAGGGGCAAGAACCTCTTAACAAATTTCACCACTGAAAAGATCCTATCGATCACGCAGCTCCGACTCCAGCTTCAGTGCAGACTGGGACCTGCTGCCTCCCCAGTGACAGCACCACGCGCCTTGTGGGCTCCACCCTGTCTAGGAATGTCTTCACGCTGGCCTCAGTCTACACATAAACCAGTCTAGCTTTATTTTCTCTCAGTTGACAATAAACAAGTACCTTGTGATTCACTCACATGTCTGGATTCTCTGAGGGGGGAGAATGAGCTGAACACCGAGCCTCCCTTTGAGTTCTGCTGGGTATCAAGGCGTAATGATAAGGCACCCATCTTTGACCTCCGTAACACGCTCCTTGGCATTTATCTACCACACGATGCGTTTTGCTAACCTTAGTTATGCATACCATCTACCTCACCTGTTCATTCACGGCCGCAGACCAAAATGTGTATGAACGTACGTTCCATACGCCTCTCAAAGAGGGATGCTCAAATAGTGGATGGAGCTAGAAAGTGCCTAGTAGTAAAACAGGCCGGTACCACAAAGTCTACTGAGATTTTCTCCCCAGCTGAATATTCAATTCTGACCAACATCATTTGTGTTCAGGTAAAGGAAGAGCGAGGAACCGGAGACACTGTATTGAAGAGCAGGTCATCAAATTAGTCGGTTTAAGTCAGTAAACAAAACTTTTGTTCAAGTCAGCAGTTTTACATGAAGACAACCTTAATTGCCAACTGTGAGTTCTTTAGCTGATTAAAAACAACACTAGTCTCAGAAAGAAATGTCTTTGTTGTCACATGGCTTATGGTATATTACAATTATGAGAGGGAGGGTGTTTTTCAGGAGAGAGCTATTTTTAGAGTGTGGACCATTTTCCCTCAGAATTGAAAAACTGAAATGTCACAGGCAATTTCCTGCTCTTTAGCCATTAAAATACTTCAGGACAAAGAGTTTTTGCTTAAAAATGTAAGTCTGGCTGGCATAGTGTTTAACAGCAAATTGTTTTCTTAAAATAGGAAACCAATGTAATTTAAATTAAAGGTTCCCAGAAGAGACATGTTCTCTGTGAAAATATACCTTTCTCAAAACTGAACTGGGATTCCTTTCATTCTTGCCAACATCTGTATTGTCAGATCCAGTATTGGCTCATAAAAACTTTTTCAACTGATATATTCCCTTTCCACTACTCAAATAATTTACTCTGTTTCCCTTGCTTGAGAGAGGTGAGATTGTTCAATAATTAGGACGGTGGTTTGGAGTGTATTTCCTCTCAATTATTGTGTCAAAACCAACTCTGTGCCAGTCAAGAAAATGTAAGTGAATCTCACCTCACAATTATAAAACTGATAAATTCCAGCTCATGACTGGGAATAGGGTACGTTATGCACTGTTAAGACCCAATTCACAGAAAGTCACGTCGCCTCCTTTCTCTTGAGACATCTGTGGAAATGACCCCATTGTGAGGTTAATTCCTAGAATGATATTTTGAAGAGGTGTATACATTCTGACTGCCCAAGGTTACTGCAGGTGCAGGCTGATTTTCAGCAGCTGAATATGCAGGCCCATTATGGAATAAATTGGTACATGTGAAAAAAAATAGATCGCGCTTTGAATTAACGTTGCCAAAATATTAGCAGATAACAGAGATCAGCTGATGAGAACAATTTATACCTGCCCACCCAGCCTGCCCCACATGGCCTCAATAAAGACATTGCAAGTAGGAGAGAAAGCATATAAGAAACTGAAAACTAGAGGCATTGCACCCACTACAAATGTATAGTATATCGCAGCTCCTGGCTGACTGAAACTGAGGGGGAAAAAAAACCTCTTGTAAAACAGAAGTGCTTAAAAACCCCTGAAGGCTACGGAATTGGAAATGAAGCATTCACAGCTTGGGGGAGAGATTGAAAATATCAGTGCTATGGCTGAATAGCAATTTGAAGGTATGGCAATAAAACTGGCTAATATGGAGATGTTTCATCTATCTCTAAAAGAACTATGTAATATCCAGTAGCTAGCCATGGTCAAAAAATTAGGGCTAGATCTTGGGGTGAATTTGAAATGACTTAAAGCCAAATTTCTAATGATTTATCCATGCAAAGATGTGGTCACCCACCTACTGGACTTTCAGAAAGCTTAAATTGTCCTTAAGCGACTTTCAGAATAATTGATTTCAGTGGACCTCATATCTGAGCTTCAGTATTACAAATATGTGTAAAATCTGACCCATAGTCTTTCTGTACGACAGTTTCCCACTTGTAAAATAAAGAGAGCAGCAACTCAGAAAAAGTTAGGGCCATAAATACATTAAAGATTAGCATGATGGGAGCTGCAGAAGGTACTGAAATAGATCTGCCAAACTACTGGGTTTTGTTTGTGCTCCAAAGCCATACTGAGAAATGCAGAAGTCCCCTGGGTGCGTGACGCTGCCTCGCTGTTACTAACAGAGCAGAGGCAGAAGAGGAATGGTGTCATGCAAAGCAAAGGGGGGAGAAAGAGGGACAGCAGGGGAAAAGAAGACAAGAGAGGGGTGAAAAGGAAAAAGAGACAGATTCCAGAATGCAAAATATTATCACTATTTGACATCATGATAGTAAATATTTAATAAAAGTTACAACACGCAGAGGGGGTGAGTAACAAATAATGGGTCAAATACGGGGAAAAAATGAACAAGAAAGCAGGAATCATGTTTAAAAGATAAGCAAAAATGAACTGAAGAAAATCAGAGAAAAAAGAGGCAGACAGAATCATAGAATTGTCTAGGTTGGAAGGGACCTTTAAGATCATCCAGCCCAACCATCAAACTAACTCTGATAAAAAACCATCACTAAACCATGTCACTAAGCACTATGTCAACCCGTCTTTTAAATACCTCCAGGGATGGTGCCTGAAGGCAACACTGATGATACAGAAAGCAACACTGCAAAAGAGCAGGGAGGGGGTCCACCACACCCCTATCTGACTACGCTGCCTTCCGCAAAGTCCCCCTTGATGCAGTCATTCAGGTGGGAACTGCGTCCTTTTGCAGCTCTGAGGACACTGGGAACTTGACCGACTGAGTGGAGACAGCAGCCTCATGTGCTGAACCCTGTTGTGCCGCTCAGGCCAGGCAGTAAAATAACATATTGTATCTTTTTTTCCCCCCCAGTGCATCCATCCTGGGCTGCGTTTGCCTATGGCATGTCTGTTGGCAGTTCACAGAGGTGTCTGGACCATGCCCTGTTTGGTTGACATCAGGTCCACTGGGTTGGATGCTGGGTGTCACCTCCCGAGTAGCGCTGAGCCTCGCATACCAACAAGACTTCTGTCATCTCCTCCAGCGCTGCTCGGGTGGGAACCAGGAAATTTAAGGAGTCGCTGCGGGGTTTCCAGGGACTTTTGAATAAAGGTCTGTCACAGACTTGGACTCAGTGAAGACGCTACCCCCTGGAAACCTTGTTTGCTTAGATCCTTTCACCAGCTGCTACGATCCTGGGAGCACTGGGAAAAGCCTATAAGCTTTGCTCTAAGAAATATTTATAAGGGCTGTGCTCAAAATCCATCCATCAGCTTTTTCCTAGCTGGGGGGATGTTGAGAATGTTCGCTGGTGTACGCGTGTTAATCCTTGTGAGCTGCAATTTCTGTTCTGCAGCGTGCAGCCATGGAGTCTCATTTCCCCTTCTCCCCACGCCAGCCCGGGGCGCAGGAAGCCGATGCTGCCGCTCCTACTGGGATTACAGCCCTTGTCCTGCCGCTCGTGAGTGGGACCCTTTCTCTTTAACATAAACATGCTATTGTGCTGGATGCCAAGGCTCCTCCAGATAATACAGGCTGCAGATGCCTGTGAGAAATGTGGGGCCAGGCTACAGGATAAACATAGCAACCCAGTGACCTCATCTGCCCAAGGAGCTCTCTGCCTTCAGCCGTGACTCTTCAGTGACATTCATAATTTGCTGTTTGAATTCAGGGGAACAGAAATAAACTATGCTGCAAATGATTTTCACCCAAAGAATTATTTCTTATTAACTAACCCTGAAACTCTGAAACACTGGTATGCCTCAGTCAGGTAGCTAAGTTCAGGTCAGCGTTGCTGATAAGTGTGATTTCTGAAGTGACCTTCTTCATATGTGGACTTCGTTTTGTTGGTTTTTCAGAAGTATGCAAATTCAGTGTTCATTTATTTGAATTTAGCCTACTGTAATCAAATGCTGTTTCAGTGGACCCTCTACCAAAAAGGCACCTAAAGGGTGCTTTTTTAAATAGCATCATTTTAGAACTGACCTGCAGTAGTTCACACCTGCATTATGCAGGTGGACAGACGCAATATTTGCTATGGTTAAGTGCAGCTTTAAATATTATAACCTATGGTAAGAATAAAATGAGACTGTTGAAGTGACTGTACTTTCTCATGTAAGGGCTTCAAACTAACGGGTATAATACCCTTCTGGCAGGAAGGCGCTCAGCACATGCCAATTCATCCTATCTTTCCGTGGATGCAGACTGGGAAAGCATACTCCATGAACCTATCAATGGGATTAGTTGTAAGAGCACTAAGACCTTATCATCTTGCTGCTATTTCTCAGAAATGTTTGTATCCGCCAGGACATCTCTCTATAAATAGCTTCATTTCCAGTGATATCTCAGGAATTCCGAGACTTACATTTTGCAGCTGTACATAGTAAATGTTGCTTGGTTTGCTAGTAGTCCAGAATTCCCAAATGGTCCTGGTGACGTTCAAAGCCGATGCAGACAGTCACCAAAGTTGGTGGCAGTCTTCAGGGCCACCAGGGTCCTTCTAGCTGCCACACTCAGCCCAGGCCTCCATAGCTGCTGTCAGGTGCTGCTCTCTCTTTCTGAAGGCTGGTCATCTACCCAGTCAAAGAAGCATTAACATCACCCATGCCCTAGGCCAGGAGGATATTTTGTCCACAAATTTCACAAGCTTTGACACGAACATCTAAAGAGCAGTCATACAAAGATTGTTATTATCCAACAGAAAAACTTGCTTCTGACAAAAGCATTGCTTCCTTCTGAGAGACCCCACAGCGCTTTAGATAACCTGTTTTGTTAGTGAAACTTTGTATTTGCAGCAGAAAATGCAAAGTACTCTGGAGTAGGTGTAACCAAAATGAACCTGAGTGTGAGAAGATTATTCAGGCTTTTAGCCTGAAAAGTGAGTCTTACAGGAGTCTGATCATGGAAATCAAAGGGAACTTAGAAAAGTACTCAGCATCTTGCAGGATTGCTCTTCAATTTTGGTCTAAAAAGGCTAAGCTCTGATAGGCAATGTAACTGCCTAAGGACATGCTGTCAAAACTTCTTGGTTTAAGCTAAAGAAGAACTAGGTAGTTTGAAGAAAACTATCAGAAGTCCATATGACCTAAATTACCCCATTAGTCTATTTGCAAATTGTGTTGTTTCGAGAAAATCTGACACGGAACTCCGATTTTTAAATGACCTAAATTAAAACCACCCTTATCGTAATGGCCACTCCAACACCTCGAGAGATCTAAAAGATTTATTATTGTCTAAACAACCATACAAACTGGAGATCAAGAGTGAGACAAAAGAACACACAAGCATAAAAGCAATGAATGACAAACCATGGGAGGAGTAGGAGAGAGCAACGCTGAACAGAAGAACTATAAAAAAAAAAGTGTTGTGAGGGGCAAGGGGGAAGAAAGTTGAATGAGTCACTGAGGACAAAACTGTGAGAGAAGTAGGAAAATGTGAACAAAGAAGAGAAGCAGAAAGGGAAAGCGAGAGGAAGGAAAATTTAACAAAGGGAAGACTAGAGGATAAAATCTGGTTGGAGTTTCAGAAAACACAGTTTTTACCTGTCCAGAATTCAGCCTGAAATGGTTTTCTAGTCAGAAAATGAGAATAAACACTTTTACTTTAGGGATTCAGATTCAGAAGGAAGACAAAAAGAATAAGTTACACAGAGACATAACTTAGCTGTCCTGTGATTTCATGGTTGACTGAGGGTCTAGCATGCAAATCCGGAGAGCTTAGAGTTGGTACATCTGGCAGTGGAGAATGCAAATGACTGCAGATTTATACAACACATATAAAATATATTTTGCAGCATACATGAGTCTTGGCAGCTCCTGTCCTCCTACTAGTATTCATCTACCTAAGGCTTTCTCAGAAATTAACTTTTGGAGTTACAGGGGTTTCGAAATGGATGGCCAACAACTTATTTGGGGTGACTGACATCTTCATCCTCAGAATGCATATCCATGTTAGTTTCTCTCAACTAATAGTTTTCTCTGTCCGTTCACTGCAGTTTGATGAATTATGCTGCAAGAGGGAGATTTAACCCCAAAGCCAGTTTAATCCATTGTTTACACAAAATCTTAGAAATAGTGTTCAGATACTGGAAAGCCAGCAGAGGAAGTCCATGTTAACACAGCCTTTTACAAATGCTCTCTCTGATGAATTCAGTGCTGGTGGGTGAACAAAAAAAAGCAGAAAGTCCCAAAGAAAAAGAGGTCTTTGTCTTTTAAAGCAGAAACAGTTTACAGCAGAGTGGATAGACTTGATAAGAGTAGCTTCTGCTTTCAAGCTTTTACAAATAACAGAAGTTTTTCTATCAATCAGTCCACTTTGGGAGATTGGTGTTGGTGACCAAAGTCTGGATTAGCAACCACAAAAATGCTGTTACCCAGCCCCAGTGGTTAGTGATCTAATCACTGTGCAATGGCCAGACGCACAACTGCTGGGACAGTCATGTCTGTGAAGTACTCAGAAAATTGTTTGCATTGCTCAGACAACACCTGGACTGCTGAACCAAGGATCAGGATTTAATAGCATTAAGAGTGAGTAGTAAGCAAGTAGCTACAGATACCAGCTTGGGTTTAGGACAGGCTGCCTTTTTGCCAAATCATCTCTGGGAAAAAAGATTATCAGCTGACATCATAAAATGAAAACAATTAACAACAGTTGAGAAACTGAGTCCTGTCTTATAACAGACATACACGACGATTAAATACGCTGAAAAACTCTACTAACCTTAGTTCAGTCTTCTCAGAGTAATCACCTGGCAATGGGATTATGAAAAAAACCAAACATGTAATTTGTGATATCCATGCTAGTTATTTGAATCCCCTTTTCTGATCACTTGTCAAATAATTCTTTCCTTATTTCACATGAATTCTTTTTCTTCTTTTTTATTTTTTTTTATTATAGGTATTTCTGATGGGCTAAATTGTACTTCTTCAGACTGAAAGGCTGGAAGGTTATTGAGAGAAATAACTGATTTGAGCCTGGAGATTCTTGCAGAAGGAAACTCTAAAACCTGAAAGGAGTTGATCTTTGACTGAGCAACTCTACTCTCATGAAAGGCATGAAAGAAAGCTTCCTTTTTCTGGATTTAAGCAAAATTGTTAAAAGAGAAAGATTCCTCTTAAAATAATTTGGTCAAGTGTTAAAACACTTGATGCAATTGCAGTGCTGTTGACTTGCCATGGCCATCCATGGCTCTTTGATACAATCCCTTAATGGAAATCTACCTCCTTTAACAATTTCAATGTTGACTAAATACATTAGTTTATAATTTTCTGGTTAAATATCTAAATTAAAATCTTAGAACAGTAATTGGAGGATTTTTTATACATGCAGCCCACTAGAGTGATATCGAGCAATAACTCATCATTGCTACAAGGTCCTGAAATTACTCCTTTGGCTCAGCTGCTGGAGACTTGGGCTGGGATGAGAAATGAGTTGGTGCCAATTTCAGCCAAAAGTTTGGATGCTCACAGGTTAACATGCTCTAACGTGAATTTTAGAAGCCCAGAAACCTCAGTTTTTACAGCTTTGTTCCCAGCACAGTGAATGAGAATAAAATCCAATATTTTTCTTCAATCAAATTTTAAAAGAAAATGGCAATAACACAGAATTAAATATCTGAAAACTCTGGGGACACCCTATTCCTCTGTTCCTTCTCCTGAAACTGGGTCACCCAG
>KZ506691.1:60428-78199 GCA_002844005.1 Limosa lapponica baueri | reverse complement strand
AATTTTTCCTAATATCCAGTCGAAACCTCTCCTGGCACAACTTGAGGACGTTTCCTCTAGCCCTGTTGCCTGTGACTTGGGAGAAGAGACCAACCCCCACCTCACTACAGCCTCCTTTCAGGTAGTTGGAGAGAGTGATAAGGTCTCCCCTCAGCCTCCTTTTCTCCAGGCTGAACGACCCCAGTTCTCTCAGCCCCTCCTGATAAGACTTATTCTCCAGACCCTTCACCAGCTTTGTTGCCCTTCCCTGGACCCGCTCCAGCACCTCAATGTCTTTCTTGTCGTGAGGGGCAAGTGAGTGAGCCAAAGTTCTCTCTACAAGAGCTCGGCTGGAAGCCCTACCTCAAACTGTTCTCCTCAGAAGGCTGCCTCTCTCCACTGCCTGCAAACCAGTCTACTTGTGGAGACAGAGGAGTTTTTTAAGGTGATTTATTGTAACCCTCCCTTAGCACACTCATGGGGAAGACAAGGCAAGGCGGTGCCTGGGAGTGCATCAATGGAAGTGTTCAAGAGTGACTTTCGTAAGTGTTTCTCAGAAGATGTGTGGCCAAGGCGCTGGAGAACAGGTTTTGATGCAGGACATACGTGATAAACCCTCTACATCTCTTTAGCTCTTTTTCTCATAATTCCAGTCATGGAATTAATACTTTTTTTTTTTTCCTTGTGTAGTTTCCTTGAATTTTTGCAGCATGTTGTGCAAGAATTATGTATTAGTTGTGTTCACTCAATAAAGTATTTTTTCCCCAAAATAATACATAGCTTAACAAATGAGCCTTTTTGTTATTTTTTTCCCTTTGGACACAGGGACACTTTTCACTACTGATGTTCACAAAGTGTTTCTTGAGGTCAAATTTAGAATTTGCAGGAACTGGAATAAAGACTGCCCTTAACATTTTTTTTCCTCAAATTTCAATACATTTTGTCCTATTCTACTGACTTTGAAGTTCTAGCACTTCTCCAAAATCAATTTCAGAAATTCATCTGACTCCAGTTACAGAGGACTGAGACCATGAAGCTTGTTGAACCATGCAATATTGGCACGCTGCATTGAGCTGGAGCCCTCCTAGGGTGCTTGCTCTCTTCCCACACTGCACGATGCTACTCTGGCGTGGCTTGAAAAACATATGTTTCCGTATTACAAGAGAAGGTACTGCTATGCGTATATCATTGGGCAGAATTAAATTTACATATAATGTTTCCAAGGTACTACTTTGTTACACTGAGAATGACGCTTAGAGGCATGAGTCTAGTACAGGAACAGCACAGGTGAGTATGGCAATGTGGTAGACCACTCTGTCTTCTGTAGCCTGGGCTGAGACAGTCACTTGCATGTTAATTTATTGATGTAGCTACAAAGGATACGTTTATTTTACAGCAACTCATGGGGTTTTATGCCTAAATTACACTAATGTGGCAAAAATAATTACAATTATTGTGAAAGACTTTGTTTTTTTCAGTTTTTAGGGCAGAAAGACAATCTTGTTTTCTGAAGACCTCAGTTTCCTACTATCAGAGAGGTTTTTTTCCTTTCTCTCTTTAATCTTCCTGGTGCTTGACACTGTTTGGTAATCTCCCCTCCACAGCACTGCCACATCTCTGGCAATTCAGGAAAACAGACATTACAAAAAGCGTATCCTGAGAAACACACTGTGTATCACATGCCAAACTCTTACGAATGTTTCAGGTTGTTCACATTTTAATCTGAGCGATGAAGTCAATCTGGAGGAGGGCCTGGACAGGCAGTGATGAGCTGTTTGGATTCGGTTTCAAGGCAAACCATCAAACGACATTTCTTATGCCAGTAAAAGGAAACCAACCTGAGGAGCCTTCTGGTAAAGACTTCCTTCCTTTGGAGAATTTATGGAAAGAAAAAAAAAAGCTTTTTATTTAAAAATAACTTGTGGTTCTCTCAGAGACACAACTAGAAAGAGCCCTGACTAGGTAGGAAACACCTGATTTTTAATATTGTCTCTACTTTTAAACCTATCATTAAGGTATGTGGGTAGCAGAGTATGTCATCCACTTTAAATTATATGATAAACATTCAGAAGGTTTTATATAATTAGATATTACAGAACTAAGAAAACAGAATGGTGCAGAAATCTTAGAACTATCAAAGACAGCTAATGAATTGCTCTTTGCTCTACCATTTAAACATGTGCTACTTGAGCTGGTGTCATTCCACGTTGCTTTAAGGAAGCTGGGAGAGAAGGGTAGCTGCATAATGCACTGTACTCCCACACTGTTTGGGCTGGGATTTTTCAAAAGATTTAAGGGTGATTCGTGTCTAACTGCTTTTGATCAGAAGCTTTTCTTTTTCTTTGACTAGAAGTCAGTATTTGACACCTAAATCTTTAAGTTCCCTCCCGTTGCAGCTGCCAGATTTTTTATCTAAATGAAAAACTGAAAATTCAAATGGGGTGGAAAAGTGAAACTCCTTAGCAAGTAACATTGCTAGGTAATAGCAAAAGACACAAGAGGGAAGGCAAAAAATAGCTACGCAAGACTAAAACTGCCCCCAAAATGAATGTTGCTACACCTAATTTAACTCAGATGATGTCATGACAGCTTCCATTCGGACAAGCGTTAGCCATAAATCTACTTTCTAATAAAGATCTACAAAGCTGGAAAGAAATGGCAATGCTGCGCAGCAAGAGGGAGTGTTTGCGTGTATATAGGTATGTGTTGTGCCCTGCCTAGTGGTATAAACATTTTTTCTGTCTGAAAATCTTCTGGCTTGGTCTGGGTTCCAAAATAGATTGAGATGGAAACAAAGAACTTAAAGTAACATTAATTCTGGGAAAAGATGTTAGACCTATAGATAGGCAGCTTTCAGTAAATACAACTATATGAAAGATGACAAAACATGGAATATAAAATACTGAATTAAAACAACAGACAAAACCATGATATAGGTAGAACTTCTGTTCTTTGTTCATGCTTTTCAAATGTGGGTTGCTCACCAAAATGCATATGCCATGTGAGTGACCAGCTTCATGGATATGAATGAGTAAAGTTCCTATTGAACAATTTGTAGGACTGGGGCCAATATTGCAAACACATTCAAAAGATTTTATTTTCTTACAACCAGGAAATAAAAACTGCAATCAATATTAGTAGTTAAATTAGTTTAGTTTTAATTGGCATGTATGTAATGGTAATAATTAATGCATTGGTTTTTACTTCAGTGCTGCCATAAGAATCTGTTTGGCTATTTAGCTTTCATAAAGACTTCTGAATGTTTACTTGTAAGACAAGTTATTTCCTTTGAAAAGATAGCAGGACTCTCTCATCGTTACTGCGCTGGCTTTTAATCTGCAGTAACCATGAGCAGGGAAACTGGAGGCTGTGGTTTGTCAGTCATACCACTATCTCTGCCTCTGGCATTGCTTAGGTAGGAATATGGAAAATCTGTTTCCCTCCCAATTAGAGATGTCTGTTGAATATAGTGCTGCCTTGATTTTCATGTCAATTAAATATTCTTCCCTTTAGAAATGTATGTTGTTCAGATGCTCATGTTCTGTGCGTGTTTCGTGGGAAGATTAGGAATACTTTTCACCTTCTCCTCATGGAAGGTATTTATGGAAATGTTTCTCAAAGACCAGTTGGAGATGAACACGTGAGGCAGGAGGAATGTCATTACGTCTTTTCAGGCCTCTGCCTCTCAGTCTCTGCGAGCTGGAATTTCTATTCTGTTGTAAACAATGGAAGTATCTCCTTTCCTCCTCCTTTCCGCCTGCCCTCCATCCCAGCCAGGCAGGAAATTGGGTTTTCTCCTCCTCTAGGGACCCTGTACAGCTTCGCCTTGCTTTTACAGGATCTTTCTCCTCTTTCTCCGATAACCTGTGAAGTCTTCTGTCAAGATAAATCCTGTGATTGTGCCATCTCAATCTGTGGGGCACGCTCAGTGCCAGCAGCTGGTTGCAGGAAGCTTTTTGGCCTGCGATCCTACAACTATAGGTAATATTTGAGTTAGCTGTGAATAAATAAAGCCGAGGGTTGGAAGTCACAAAAAGAAAACTGTTGTTTTTGCTAACTGGCTAACATTTGCAAAGATTTGGCAATGTGATTGCCAGCTGCCACAGCTTGCAATTGAGGTCACCTTCTCTTTGTATATAAACATTAGTCATTTACTAAAGAATGTGAAAAACAGGTGTTCAGTGTTCACTGGTAATCTGTTCTGTTAATGGGATGCTGTAAGATAGCACCTGACATAGAACAATTCCTTGTATGCTTGTTGTTATTAACATAAACACACTTGTACTGTTACTTATGCAGTGCCATTGGTATGCATCCTACAGAAAAGATAAACAAAATGACAGATGCCTAAGCCAGATGAAATTACAATTAACCTAATGACAGACAAAAATAAAGGAAGTGTGGCAGGAAAATGTGAAAGAACATAAAAATCACTGCAAGCTATGTTTTTTTCTTTTTAAAGAGGCAGTTCTGCATTTTGTGGGTAATACAGGAAGTGAAGGTTGAAGCCACAAACTAATGGAGGGAAATTTGGCTTCCAGACATGAGTCTTTAAAAAGATTTTGAAATGCAGGAGTGCTTTTCACACAGGATGAGAGGAGATATTGAAGACCAAGAAATTTGCATGGAAAAAACCACAGTGATTTCTGGAAAAAGGGAATTAAGCTATCTTCTGAAGGTGTGCCCTCCAGAGAGCTTTAAACTTAACCTTCTTATCAGCTGTATAATGTAGCAGGACTTCTGATGCCGTAGCCCTGTCTACACTCAAACCTACACATTTTGTTTGAACTGCCAGGAACAGATTTCATTAGATCATTTCAAATTTATGGGTAGGCAAGTCCAAAATTAAATTAAGAAAGCATTTAAATAAAATACATCTAAATAAGAACCTATTAATAAAAGATACCCTTTTTTTCTACAGTAGGTTGTAAATTTCTCCAAATGGGGTACACAGAGACATTTACTTGTAGCTGCTTTGGCAGAGGAAAGTCTTACTAAATCAAAATCAGGCCTCCCTGCTTTTCAACCCACCAAGTACACGCTGAGACTGAGATTCACCCAGCTGGCGGCCGTCTGGGGCTGCCCCGCAGCCGGATCTCTGGGTGGCTGACCTGCAGCTCAGGTCCAGCTCTCACAACCCCGACAGAGCTGCCCGGCTTTTGGTTCCCCGCCTCGCTCATGGGGGCACAAGGCAAAGGGAAGAGGGGACAGGCAGCAGCAGGAGCATCGCCTTTCTGCATGGTGGGGATAGCAGACTCTTGCTCACCGGTGCTTCATTCGGTATGGCATGGCTGGAGCTGGAGGTCAGCCCATTTGCTTTGGTGAGGATATAACAGCTATGTTTGAGCAGTGATTTGTTCAAGTCACATGTTCACATGTTGTGAAACACGCGCGTTTCACGTATGTTGACTATACCCTAACAACAGATTATCCTTTCTCATGGTAATTGCAATGGGATGGCATGATTTATGTCAACCTTGAAAAACACAGCATAGCTCTAAACTAAAGACACTGGGCTTTTTCTCCCAGGTATATGGGGGATGCTAAAAATGAGAATGAAGAAGCTGCTGTTGCTAATTATGCTAATTAAGGGCTAGTGTTTAAGAACGGTAGGATCCCGTTACACAGACACTTACAAGGAAAGCGTGATAGAGTATTAGTCGTGTAATACACAGTCATAGCACGCTGGCAGTCTAGCTGCAGTCAGACCGTGTGCAGATATCATCAAATTGTGTCTTCAGGATTAGTGGGGTAGCTTTGAAAATATTACTGAAGCAGTTCGCCTCTTCAACACAAGTTATGCCAGGATGATGCACGTTCAAAAAACCAATGATCCAAAGAAAAAGTAATCTCAATTTCCGTTCACATATGGTAGTCACAACTGCATTTTCAATGTAGGAGATAGATAACTACCTAAAAGTAGCAAATTTTTAAAAAGGGTAAGTTCTTCCAAAAGAGTGTGAAATGCTCAGCTGGGGCTGAGCAATCAAGCAGCACCCTAGCAGAGCTAAAACATTTTTCTGCACTTGAGCAGCATCATTTTCTTTTTGTCACAAATTGTCGTAGCGTCTCAGCCAAAATTATTGGAATTTTTTCCATTGTGCACGAAGCATTTTTACACAATAATTCCATCTATTCTTAGCAAGATGTTCTTTGGTGTGAATTCTATCTATTGTTAGAAAGTGTTTTTGAGAAAATATGATTCTAATCTTGTGGCTTTTTGCCTTGATATCAAGAGAGTTACTACCAAATATGCAGTCATATCTTTTGTTAATAAAACCAAGTTACAGGATCTATTAATAGAGTAGTAATAAATAATGGTGGTGTTGGGGAGGGGAGGATTATATGCCATTTTACTTCTAGTAAAATGATACTCCCTAAGGGTAATGATATTAGGAAAATTAGCTGCTATTAACCTCATTCGTATACAGTCAGCCTTGCAGAAAAAAAAATAATGCATTGGAATAACCTCTGTGGAAAGGAAAATGCCATTTATAAGTTTTTCCAGCCAAAAGCAAAATTCTAATATTTCAGCCTGAAAGCATATCTCTGACATATGCTTCAAGGAGCATATTTAGTACAGCATGGTCCTAAAACTTCATCCTAATGTTGACAGCCACAGCAAAAAAAGAAACCACAGTCAGGAATGTCACAACAGGAAAGAGAACGCAACCTGAAATGGCCATTGCTCCTTTATAGACTTTCCTTTATTCTCACAGCAGAATACGGGACATCCTAAGTATGCTGACTGAAACTTCAGCAGAGTTATAGAAAAGTGGTTACAGAAAAGCGCATACTAATAATGTATGCCAGCTGGATTGCAATGGGAAGATCCAATGGACTACCATAGTTTCATGTACAGAAGTAACACATTCTGAATAGCATTGTAAATTAATCCTTTCTTTTTCCTTTCTTCTTTCTTTTTTTTTCTTCTGTGCAACCTTCCTATTGTTCTATCAGATATGATAATTAAATTAAATCAGTATAATCCATAACCTTCAATTCAGGCATAGATTAAAATTATATCCCACCAGATTTAAGGCGCACTGCATGTACTATTTGATTTTGGGTTTTTTTTTGTTTGGTTTGGTTTTTGTGTTGATTCAATTCCATGAAACGTTTAATGGCCTGCAGATTTGTTTTCCCCCAGTCATGTCAGTGCTTGGCAGAAGTGTTGTCCGAGACCTAAAAACCAAGGAATAATTTCGTAGGCAGATCACCTTTTTAGGATAGCCAGGAAGCTGGGCATGGCTGCCCCCTTTCTGTCTTTTGACTGGGTGTCTGCAGGATACTGGCAACTGCTAAAAGGAAAAAGCTGCACTCCCTCAACTTTCCCCCACGGAAATTTCCCCCTGGCAATCCCAGTGTCAGCGCTTGTGAAGGAAACACTTGTGGCCCTTGTACCCACAGAGTCTAGCGTCAGCGGCGCTGGTTGGTGTCATGCTGGTCATCCAGGAAGGTCTCTTCAGCTGCTTACTCAGTGTCGTTTTAAACCTTTCAACTTTGGTTTTGACAGAACTTTGCGTTTTTCACTTTTGTGTCCCAAGAGCTGGAAGTGTTTAGTGAATGAGGCAAGACACTGCGCAAAGAGAAAGTCTGGTGATTAAATCAGCTGCCTCCTGCCCCAGAGAACGGGGTTGCAGTCCTGCCTTTGCCACAAACTTCTTCATTCTTTGTGATGATGGGCAGCCATTTATAACATGTTACTAAGGGGTCGTATTTTCATTATCTGCTTCAGGCAATTCAAAGTGTGGAACTTGGACATAAAAATCCAGAGGTTTCCAACTGGATGCCCACATTGCTGATAGAGTCAATACAGAGGAAAATACATTCACTTTTCTAGATGGGCGCTGAAGAGAAGCTCTCTCTGCCTGGAGCCAGACCAGATCTTCAGCATTATATTGCCATGACACAAGGAGTAATTCGGCTTGGGTCTCCCCAGCATCAAACCGTTCTGAGGGTGCTGACCTTGACATAAGGATTTTTTTGTGCAGATGAGGCATTGGATCAAGTAATGAATAAAAACTAGATTTTTAACTTCGTGCCAGATCGCTCTGTTTAGCAACAGAAGCTCACTGCTGGATACTGATCTTAATTCAATATAGTAAGCTCAGCAGATGCTTTTCCTTAGGCTGTATTATTGCCATACCAAGTATAGCAAAATGGTTTTTACAATGCTAGGCATTACAGAAACTTGAAGATTTTCCTATAGTAAAGGCAAAATAAAGGAAAGGAGCCTTGATTTTACAAGTTTGATTTTAAAGGGCTGACAGATCTGAGAAATAAATTTTAAAAGCCAATTACAGGTTTTTAAACACTGGAAAATTTCTAAGCAGCCAAAATGATCATTTAAACTTACCTTAACATTATATGTGATCCACTGAGAATACTAATCCAGTTATATTTAAAAAATAATCTCTGGGGGTCAGTTTAAAAGTAAATGTTAATGTAAACTTAACAAGAACTTGAGGATATCTGAACTTTAAAAGCTCTCAGAGGACATAATACTCTTCTGCCTAGGTAATTTGTCTAGGTAGTTTTGGTGAGACAACGTTCACTAAGGAATGTCAGAGGATAAAAATTACAAAGGACAATCATCAAACTGATTTTGCTTATTTTTATTTTTCTATTTTGAATGTTACAAACTAAAGACATTAGACATTCTTTGCACATGTCCTGCATCTAACAATGATCTGTTACACCACTATAAAATATTGACTTGATTTCTGAGGGTGTTGTTGGCTTAAAAGCACAGTATCCATCCAGCTGGGTTGGCACTGCTGCCCAGAATAAATTAAAAAAACAAACAAACAAAAAAACCCCAAAGCCCCATGCCAACAAAAAAGAAAAAAAGAAAAAATCCCTGAACAAATGTCAATGACTGCTATGTAAGAGGAACTATTCTGGTTATGAATATAATAATCCTATAACTTTAATATAAAATTACTACGTCTGTGTTTTTCTGATCTGGGTATACTGGGGAATTCTGTAAGGAATTCCGTTTTTTTGAGATTCAGCACTTTCATGCACATCCACCACACATGGAACATGCACCGAAGGCCAAAATAAACTATTGAGTTGTATTTTTGCCTTCGTTTCAGAAAGGTCAGGCTAATGGGGGCTATTATCCTACTCTGTTTTCTAATTTGTTGGCCAGTCATCATGGTGAATGAGGGGCAATGATCACTTCAGTCCAAGTTGAGTGAAATAAAGAAGAGATTTCTTCCTCGATACGGCTGGGAAGATCTCAAAAACCACATCATGACAAGGATGGAGGGGGCATATGATGCATCTTCAAGGAGAAGACAGAGAATAATCACTTTCCTCTAGCACAACAGATAGGAGGCATCAACTGGTAATAGCACGAAGGTTCAAACCTAAAGGTAGTAATTCTCAGAGTGTATAGATAAACATCTTTGCTATATATATTGTTGATGCCAAGCTAATTGGATGAATTCAGTATAGAAAATCCCTTGGGAGCTGTTGAATACAAGGATAGCAGCTCTGGGCCAGAACATCCTGAGCTGGAATTCACTGGATTTTGGAAGATGGTTCTTGAAAAATGTCACTGTATTTGTCCTTATAATCCTCTGGGCAGCTGGTAGTGGCCACCATTAGAAACACAGTACTAGGCTGGATGGACTTTGGTTTGACTTGATAGAATCATTCTCATGTTACAGAGGTTTTATAGCATGTTTCCAGTATCCGAATCACAACATGCATTGCCAGTGTTATTCTCATATTACTGAACTGGAATGTATACTTACTGGAACACATATGAACTGGCATGTTTCTTTAGATGGAAAAAAATGGGTGCTGTGGGGGGTTGTTTTGTGTTTTTCTTTCCCTACAAAATATGCAATACCACAGACAATACATCTTTGGATGAAAATGAAAAATTAACTATAATAATGTGCTTTTGTAAAACAAAATCAGGCATATTCTGCACAGCAAACATCTTGTGTTGGAATAAATATCTCTCCGGTGATGTCAATGTGAGAACAAGCACTACAGTGTTGTTGAAGTAATTGGGAGTCACTGCGCGAGTGTGCTGGGGAATCCTGCAGAAAGCCTATATATGGTAATTCATCTAGAAAGTTCTTTATTTCTGTTTTTTAGAAGCTTTATGCAGGAGAGGGAATACATTTACCCTCGGGCCTTCCACCGAGCCCCCTGTCTGAGCAGTAGGCAGCACCAGTAGCAGGGAGGGGACCTCTTGTTGTGGGGTGGCACAGCACGCGTGCTGGCTCTCCCAACCCATGTCCTGTTGGGGCTGAAATGCGGTGGGATGTGGTCACCGGCTGTATAAAAGCATGCTGGCATGAGAGGTTTCTTTGTAAAATCTAACCGGACAAATAACTCCCCCTTACTTTAAAGTGAAACGAAACTCCGGAAGATAACGATTTTCCTCCAAGTTAGCTAGCATTTGGAAAAAAATCAAGCTAACTTCAACAACTTTCTTTTTTAGAGAAGTTGCCTTACAGCAACTTGTTACCGTGACACAAGTAACACAAAATTGTCATTGCAGTCACTGAAGTTAGTATAATATGGGGTAACTACAGTGCAGTGAGCCTTAAATTATAATCTCAGTCAGCTGAAATATATTTTTGTACACTGAAGTTCACACTTTTCTCTCCTCACATCCCCACTGGTTCTCCCTAGCACCCACCATCTCATCCTCCAACCTTTGAGTCCTCTAGGTCAGTTCCACCCTCTCTTCCACCATCCCGTTTTATTTTGGGCACATGACAAGTCTGAGCTCAGACTGGATCTGTTTCTCAACATTATTTTTTTAATAAAAATTAATAGCAGCAGGAATAATGAGGCAGAGGAATAATAACGTGCCAGTATACAATCATACTGCAAATGGTTTGAACCACTAAAGCGTTCCAGGTCCTCTGTGGCCAATTGCAAAGACCTGGATGGAGGAGGAAAAAACAATTGTATTCTGCCAGGAGAAGCTGTTAAATTCCTGTGAGTGAATGTGGTCCTGACTTAATTACCACTTCCAAGAGCCTATTTATAGTTGTCTGGGAAAGCACTTAAGTGAAATAGGCTTAAGTTTGCAAATAGAATAAGTGGGTGAGTATTTGCAGTGAAGACAGAGATGAGAGTGGCGACTGTGGAGTAACTACTCCCTACCCTCTCGAGCCCTGCTGTGGGACGTTAGAGAAGGAGTGTTATATTGACTGAACTAGCTTGATGACTCATCAGATCCCTGCAGAGAATTTAAAAAATCTAAAATTTTAAATGTTGTGCAATTTCTGCACAGTACTTCGTGATGAGCTTCAGACTTGAAACTTGACTGGGACAGAATGTACCACAGGAAGGCACATGCAAAACTTCTTGTGTCTCCATGAGAAACACATTTAAAAACTTTTCATAATTATAAACATTTTAAATACTTTAATAGATAAAATGCCTAATCTGGGCATTTAAAGGGTTGGCAACCTGGGGTGTAGCATGAAGAATGGGATTTGTCCAGGGGAACATGGTCAGTGGGGTTTCCTGCGTACGAGCACTTACAATGTTCAAAGCAAATGCTACTGACAGCTGATAAATAAGTGAAACATTATTATTAGGAATGATAAAGAGAAATTCACATTGCCTTTATCCCAGGCCTTTTAGAGACAAATGAGTAGGTGCCATGCAATGGAGGATTAGAAAGGGATATGCAAGCTGGATGTAAGCAGGCCTGCACACTCAGAGGAATTGATCTATATTTAAATCCATTGCTACAGTTATTTAACATCTAACTTCTGTATATTTCATAACTTTTCTGTTTGCAGCTAATATAGTCTTATTAAGCTGTGAAGCCTAGAGGAGTATATCTCACTCTTTCTTCATAATTTGGTTTCTTTAAAATTTTCTGTTCAATAATTCCACCTATATACTGGGTATTAAATCAATGTCATAAATGAAGAATTTTGGCATGCCGTGGAATTTCAAATGTGCATTATAAATGCACATTATATACATATTTCAGTGTTTCATGGGCATAATGATATGAGAACAAATAGTTGTGTATACATGTCATTGCAGTGAGTTTGCACTTGATTCATGTTCATTCAAAGGTTAACCACACCCTTAACGCTTGAACTAAAAATACTGTAAGGCAGTATGCTCTTCATGTGCCCAGATGTACTGTCCTCTTTGTCATCTACCTCACATGTCATCTATGCATACTATGCACTATGGCAATGCAACTCTTTATGCTACTTCCCTACCAGGAAGTTAAGCACTGAACAGTAGCTGGTTATTATTTCCTTGGCTGGATGTGGACTACTGACCCAAGGACTGTGACTACAGACCTTCCACGGTCCATTTAATTGAAATTACTATGAAGAAAAGAAGCTGGGGGGGTGGGATCAATGACTACAAATGACTTGTTGGATTACTTTGCCTTTTCTCAGATGGACTTGTTGCTGCAGAATGAATAAATCTTCTCCTGATAAAACACTCTCGTTTGTGAAATCTTTGTTACACTTCATGTTAAGTTCAGACTTATCCTCTGGGTTTTTTTCTCATTGATTTGGGATTTTCAGTCTAATTCCTACGTGGAAATCCCCTCAAGAAAGGTATCTTATTAGACCTGCTCAGTGTGTAGAGGGAAAGACTTACTTCCTTCATGTGTACCCAGACACAGCTCCCTCCTCTGTCTTCCATCCTGAAATCTCAGTGATTTTAGATTTCTGCTTTACGTCTCAGCACCCTTCACACCTGTAGCTGAGCCAGGGAACAATCATTGACAGACCTTCTATTCCCAGAGCCCTGCTCTTGGCTGCTGGCAGCAAGCGAGGGTTGAGGGTTTGCTACTCTTCGGTTCCTCTGAAGTAGGTGACCATTGATCACGCTTTCTACTACATACCGTATCTCTCTGTGTTACCTGTTATGCCATCCCTGAATCCCTATGTAATCCACAAGGATTGGCACTCCTCCAGTTCCCCTTCCATGCCATCTTCATTACTACTTTTATGGAAGGGCCAGTGTCCCACCTTGTTTCATATATTTAAATCCAAGATCCCAAAGACCTCTCCTTTGCCCAGCAACCCTCTGAAAGAGCTTCAGACACCGCACCGGCCTGTGGCTGCAAAAGCGGGGGGCAGCCAGAATGGTTTCCACCGTGCTGGAAGAGGCTTCAATCTCTGTACAGCAGCCCAAAGAGAGCCATCTTCCGAGATAGATTTCTCAGCAGTGAAGCAATTCAACCAGCTAATAGCTTGTCATATGCAGTGTGTAGATTTATTTGGTTTGGAGAAATGTGTACATGCATATGTATGCACATCTATATCTAATTTATCTTTGCATTTATCTTTTTGTTTTTACATACGTGTGCCTGTGTGTGGTGAACAGAAGAGACCTGGAGGGACAGAGCTAATTACATCCCAGTCTCTTATGAGCCTTTTATTCTTTTCAATATGGGAAAAGTAGCAAGCCCCAGCTTGAAGGATGAGTGTGATAGCTGGCCATCAGAAGGACAATGATGACGAAGGAGCCTTTGCTCTCCCATTCCAGAAGACATCTGTGATCACAGAGAAGTGACAATTTTCAGTTAGGTGTGAAGACAGTACAAAGGACCCACACAGGCTGGAAGACCTGGGAAATGGGAAATAAATTGCAAATAAGTGCTCACAACTAGAAGATGAGGATGGAGTTGTTATTATACACAATGAAATAACAGTTCACAGAATCACAGAATCTTCATGGTTGGAAGGAACCTTTGAGATCATCGAGTCCAACCACCAAAACCAAACAAACAAAAAAACCCCACAAAAAAACCCCCACAAACAGACACAAACCAACAATCTCGGGCACTAGAGCATGCCCTGAAGTGCCATGTCTACACGTTTCTTAAATACCTCCAGGGATGGCGACTCCACCACCTCCCTGGGCAGGCTGTTCCAGTGCCTGACCACTCTCTCAGTAAAGTAATTCTTCCTAATATATAATCTAAACCTCCCCTGCCACAACTTCTGACCATTTCCTCTGGTCCTGTCATTATTCCCTTGGGAGAAGAGGCCAACACCCACCTCTCTACAACCTCCTTTCAGGTAGTTGTAGAGGGCAATGAGGTCCTCCCTCAGCCTCCTCTTCTCCAAACTAAACATGTCCAGTTCCCTCAGCCTCTCCTCATATGACTTGTTTTCTAGACCCCTCACCAGCTTGGTGGCTCTCCTCTGGACACGCTCCAGCACTTCAGTGTCCTAGTTCTGACTGGCTGCCATTTTTCAACAATTGTGAGAAAGATGTGCAGTGCCAAAATTAGGTTTTGATTTTTAGGCAGAATTAAGGGCTTTTCCTGGAAACAGTAGGAAAGTTGGAACTTGTTATCTGCAACCCACAATGGGAAACGTTATCTCTGTTTTCTATGGAAAATGTTGTGATATCAATTATGGCCGTGGGTATAAGAGCATGTATAACAGGGAAGATGTGCAGGTAGAATCTGTGATTATAAACACTGAAGAGGGCAAGGGAGAGTACACAAAGAAAAGCTGCTTGTGTAATTTTGAGTTAATGGGAATAGGTGTGCCTGAGGAATGAGTGAACGTGTGAGCAATGCTTGTGGGTGGAATAAGATGGAAGGAAAGGAAAACAGGTGTGGAATGAAGGTGTGTGAAATACATGAGAATCAAGATGTGTATATGTATATATGGAGAAGATATAAGTGAGAGAGGGGACTGATGTAAATTTATGAAATTATACCTGTATATGAAATATGACATATTGGCATCTGTGCAGATTGATTAAAATATGTACTGCGAGCATTTAATTTCCTGTGGCAGACTTTGGTCTCTTCTAAGTTGAAATATTCCATATTATTGCCTGTTCCATACTATGCAGGTTGTCTTTTTTTGGCAGAGGGGTTTCTTTCTACAACCCAAAACAGAGAGATGCTGTGTTGCATCGGGTTCTCCATCCCTTTCTCTCCCTTTACCCTAATGAAGCATGACAGGCATTGAAGAGGAAGGAAAAGAAAAGGGAGTGAGCAGAAATGCAGGCTCGGGAGGGTTTCATTGTACGGTAAGGATGGCGCAGAACACACTGCAAATTAGTGCTTTGGCAGGAAAACTGCAGTCACTTTTTCAGGTTCTTCTCTTCTTGCCTTTTCATGTTACTCAAAAATAATCCTTGGCGCCTGAATGCTTTGTTCATTTCCTCCCAAGGAACAGGCAGAAGGGTGAGGTAACATCCGAGGAAGGGTACCATTCTGGCCTGAAAAATAATTGAGAGTTCCTGCCTGGCATCTTGGCACGAGCGTGCTGCAGACAGAGGGAGTTTCTATTCTCGTGAGGCAACTGCCAGCCCTATCATTTCCTACTGGTTACTGTAGGCAGCTCTGTGCACAGTTGGCTGGATGCTTGGAAACAGGTTTTTCAACACCTTTATTCATGAGCAGTTATGAAGCTTCAGCTCCTAACTGAAGCTAATGACTTTTCTAAACACAGAGAGCCTAAAAGTTAAATCTGGAGCCTAGGACACTTTTAAATCTGAGTTTTTCAAGACATGTTCCCATGTTTAGCCTGCAAACTTTGCCCCAGGCAGAATCTAAGGATTTTTTTCACATTTGTTCAAGATTTAGTGAGGTGTAACCTATCAGTTGCAGAAACTGCTACAGTGCACCTGAAAATCTCGGACCTGTCCTTTACATAGCAACATATGCATCCTCAACTGCATTTGTAATGAATCCATGAGATCCAGGCTCCACTGGACATACAGCTCATGTTTTACATGGAACATGTGCATCATAATTCTGCCTGAGGAACCACAGCCCAGCCAAGTCCTTTTCTGGCTCTAACCAGGAGCAAATTGCCAAAGTTATTAGAATTTAGTCGAAGGGCTATGAGCTGAATGCAATGTTCCACACTCAATCCCGTCATTTCCCCTCTTGCCCACTGCTGTGTTGAGCTCCCCACCCCCATTTGAAATCTTTTTTGCTGTCTCCATGGTCAGCCCCACACTGTTTCTGCAACCTCTATCTACAGGCTCTTCACTGCTTGACCCTCTCTTGGGACTCTGGGGACTGACAAGGAAGAGCCAGACCATGTTGGAGGGCGATGCTGCACGTATCCTCAGCAGGGCTAATTAGTCTTGGTGGATTATTATAGCAACCTGGCTTTACTGCTTCCAGGTATTATGAACTAGTTCAGTGTCTTGGCATGGTGCTGTGCTGTGCAGACATTGTGCTAAGGTAATTGCTGCAAGGACATTAAAAGCAATGAAGGGAGAGTTAAGCTGTGGTGCACAGAGGACATATTTTTTTTTTTTTCAAACAAGAAAATTCAATGTCCCAAAACTTTGTTAACATAGACCTTGGTCATTTGAGAATGCCTACCTCTGCTAAATAAAACCTCTGAAAACCTGGGAGACAATACTTTAAATAATAGAAACTGCAACCACTGAAAAATACTGAGTTTGTACCATGCCTTAACTCTGCCCTCTTTGAAATATGTCTCAAAAACATCGTAATGCACAAGCAGCACCGTGCTCCTGGAGATACTGCTGAACTCTCAGGACCCAGTCTTTGCTGAAGCAAAACCTCTGCTGAGATGAGCTGATCCAAACATAAAATCTTGTGCTTTTGAAGGTCAAATCTACAACCTCGCATTTGCAAAATTTTACACTTTCAGCATATTTTTTAATCTACTTCACCATTGCCCTCAGAGCTTCATATACTGCTTTGCTTTCATCACTAAACCCACATATTACTCTCCTGTCATACCTCACTGCTGACAACAGCCCTGGTAAGAAGGCTCCAGCCTACTCCTATTGAAATAACCTATGAAACACAGGTAAAACACCTGATCCGTTCCGTTATCTATACTGCTTCTCTCACGCCCTGCTCTGTTCTTTGGTAGCTAATGGTTTGGTGAGGGCTGTGGGAATAAGAGAGAGAAGGGCCTAAGAAGTCAGAAGCAAAAGCCCTCTAATTTCCTGCATTTATAACCATGCTGCAGCAATTAACGTTCATAGAACTGTAACTTAAAAAGAGGGAATGCAATTGGAACATAATTGGAATTGCAATATAATCCCTGGCAGGGTATTGCCAATTTCAGGGGGCTGAGTTAAGGCTGTTTGAGAATATATTTTTAACTCCTTTCCTAGTTTTTAGAGCTTAGCCTGCATTACCTTAACTCTTTTATTTCCAGATTTTTTTAAGGTTTAGCTGAAGTCAGCATCCTGGAAAGGCACAGAGTACCACAGGCCAACTTTACCTCTGTTCTAACTAAGTTTTGGGGAATTTAATTCTAGGTGGTAGCTGGAACTCTACTTTGCGGTCTCCAGCCGGCTCAGGTCAAATCAGGCACAGCTGCTTTCTGCTCTGCGGGATGAGATGAAGGGACTGGGCTGACATGTCAAGTCAGGTGTATAATTTTCCACCACCCGTTATCCAAAGCATCGATACAGCACAATCTTCCAACACCTCTCCTCTCCATCATCTTTCCTCGCGCTGCAGCGGACCTCCGTCCCTTCCCCGCATTCCTGCCCACCTCCCGATCGCTCAGCACCCCCGAGGCTTTTTGGGGGGGCACGGCGGGATGCGTGACGCAGCCAGGGCCGGCCATGGCTCCCCTTTCCCTTCGCCCTCCCCAACGGGCCGTGGCAGAGCACAGGCCCCCGGGGCGGCACAGGTCAGGCCCCGGCAGAGCCGCAGCCGCCTTCCCCCGGCCCGGGCCCAGGCCGGAGGGCTGCCGCCCTCTCTCCGTAGCCGACGTGTCTGGGTTTGGGCCCGGCTTCCGCGGCGAGGGGTGCGGCCGCCTGGCCGGGCCCTGCCGCTTCCCTCCTCCTCCTCC
>KZ506691.1:42525-58437 GCA_002844005.1 Limosa lapponica baueri | reverse complement strand
CTGCCCGTCTTGCACAATGATACATAACTGTTTAAATAGCCTAGATGTTTACCTACCAGATCAAGATCTTTTGTTATTTAGACATACTTATGTATTTTTTTTTTTTGCTGAGGCACTGAATATTTGTTAGTATGCTTTAGATAGCACATTTTTCTACAACACAGATATGCATTTTAATGTTAGCTTACTTGTAATATGCTGTTTTAAAGGTAACACAACGTGTCTGTGTCTTCTCTGCATGTTATCCTTTCCATTAAATTTCAGAGGATATGCAGTTTCATCTTCTGGAGTATCTTGCATCAGAAAATAAGGAAAGAGATTTAGCTACACTGCAGTGTTCAAATTCAGTTACCATTCAACTTGAATAGTATTGCTAAAATTATGACTCCATGTTTTGAAGAAAGAATTGAAATGCCACATAATGCTTGAAAATTTGTCTAAATATTTTACACCAGTGTTTAAACTTAGATTTATATTGGGTAAGAGCAGGCTGTAGAGCAGAGATTGAGACACATTGGGGCAGATAGAAAAGACGTGATGCTTTCATGAGCATGTATCAGTAGTTTCTACAGAATTCAAGTAGCAGGAGCTAGTTTTATGATTGCAGAGATAATCTGAGACTACTGTTGCTACCTTGGTGAGACTTCTGTGTGTCGTATAGCGGAAAGTGACCAGTCTTTTTGGTTTTCATTGCAGCTATTCAGATTCCCGTAGACAGCAGCAAAGTAAGAAAGGATCAGGTTGGTTGTGTTCTGCCAAAGTTTGGGAAAGAAAGGTCAGAGCAACAGGGAAGTGGTACCGAAGCTGTATTTTTGCAAAAAGAAGTTGAAAAATGGAGGGCAGAATAATGTACTTCTATTATATGTACCTTAGCATTTTGAGTTTGGCATAGAGTGACAGAGATCAGCGCCCCATTTCTGTATTCATGGAGTGGTTTTGTTTGTATCCAGGAGGAATTGGACAAAGCTATGGGACCTCAGGCCATGCTGCCACTTGATCAGGGCTCTGAGATCAGCACCTCCAAGCTTTCCTATGGGCAGTAGTCCCATAAGCATCCCCACGGGCTCCTCTTCCCCTCCAGCAGGCAGTTAGTAGTTTGTTTTTCTTTTCAGCATTCCTCCTGAGATTTCTCAGCCTTTTGTGTAGCTTGGTTAGTGAACTTAATTTGAAGCAGTTATTCTATTAAAAAACCCCAGAAAATCTCCCCTTGTTCCACCCTCTCACCCCTCCCTACATTTTTCCCATTGAAGCCAGAAAGAGAAGGAAAGTCTAACTGGAGAAGCTGAGGAAGGAAAAATGTGCTTTGTAAAGGATTTTGGAGTTTGGGAAGGGTGACGAGCAAGGGAGGTAAGTCAGAATGATACGGAGGGAGAGGGGACTCAGAAATGGATATCATATAGTTTTCTATGGTAAAAAGAAAAAGTGTAATAAATGAAGAAAAAAGAGGGGTACTAACAGAAGAGTGATAAAATGAACAGATTTGAGAAGCATCTTATCTTTGGTATCAAATCAGTGGTTAGGTTGGGGAATATACTGTGGTGATATGCGTGGATTGTGTGTAATGAATAGATTACGGATGGTTGTGTAGCAGATCATGTAGGTCTCAGAATGGAGCCATTCCATGCATGTTTTCATCTCACGGTAGCAGTCATCTTTTATCTTCATAGATTTTAAGTTCTTCAAGGCAGCAAACTGCCTTTTTATCTTGTGTTTGCACAGTACTTGCTATATTGAGATTCTGGTCAATAACTGGGGATTGTAAATGGTCTTATAAAAGACCGACTATGTTTGTGGTTGATATTGATGATCCTCGTGGCACCAGGGATCTGTTGCTGTTTGTTACAAGACTGTTTTCAAGTGATTAGAGCTTAGCCAAAACTATTGGAGTTTGGCAAAACCTTTCCAAGCTGGTGAGTTTTGTTGGATTTGTTGTATGCGGAAACTTCCGCTAAAACACAGCGTTGGTTTTTTGGAACAACACTCGGAGAGGGAGTGTTTCCTTCTGCTTCGTAATGTGAGTTGTCTTGTTTGTTTGAAGATTGAAATCGTCTTGCTTTGGAGCGAGGATTTTAAACTTGTGAGATATAGCAGTGTTTTTGCATGGAGAAATTGTCTATTTTGGCCAGTTTGGGAGGCATTGAAAAATCAGTATGGGCTGGGTAAAGACTTAAATTTTAGCAGCTGCGTGTGCAGAAACTTCCTGCAAGCTGGACTGCTGGTATGTTAATTGAAATCAGGGATTTTTTTCTGTCCTGTGTCCTAATCACCATCTAAATTATGAGACCTAAAAGCTGCTTAATTTGAGCACAGAAGAAAAACCCTGGCCTTGTAGAGGAGGTGGGTTGGAACAAGGGTATGAGAACAAGTGGGATTGGCCTTGGAATTTGACAGAGGTGGGGAAAATTTCCGTAGGTTGTGGAAAGCAACACAATCAGGAGTTGGGGGTAGGGAGAAGGAGGATGGCACCTGAAGCCTGGGAAGAAAAAAGTAGGGGAACTGGACTGAAAACCAGTAGGGCAGGGAAAAACAGGTAAGAAGAAACCGGTCTGGTGAGGGTTCGGGTTGTGAGGGTGTCAGCTCTTTTCTTGGCTGTATAGGGAACCCAGAGGGGAAAGAAGGAGCGGTGAGTTTGGGTGAGGAATCTTCAGTCAGAAAATATGCATCCATGGCAGCATGCAAAGTCTAGGCGAAGAAGAAGAAGAGAAGATAGTTAGAAGGTGAAATGTAAGAACTATGCATGAAATGAGAGGACAGGGTTCAGGAAGTACAAGATGTGCTGGACAAGGAGACTGGTGAAAATTCAGAATTGTAAAGCTTGGAAATAAGCAGGAAAGGCTCATGGGCTTGAAACAAGAAGTCAGCTAGGGAAAGTCACTAGGCAGGTATCTACGTTATTCACACACCCCCAACCCCTACTCCCCATGCAGAGTAGAAATGTTCAAGTGAATACTATTCAGAAAAGTCCAGAAGTGCTGGCTTTTTTTTTCTTTTTTTTTTTTTCCCCCCAAACTATTTCAGGACTCATTCTCATAATTATTTTGCCTTTAGCAAATGTCAGTATTACTCAGTTTGCCTTTTCTCTCTGTGGGGTAGGACAAAGACAGTCCGTTGCTACTATTTTTTCCTCAGTTATGGCAAGTGGCAAAGCGAGGTGTTCAAACCCATGTGCTGGTGTGATGCTGCATGATGCGATTTCTCTTTCCCCAGTTTGGTTTTATAAAGGAATAGGAGATTGTGAGTAGGAAGCTTAAATCAAGACAATATTAAGGTCAAATATTCAAAGCTAGAAAATTCCAGACTGAAGTTGCTTAATTACTTCTTGTTTTATATTAAGAGCATTTTTAGTGACAAACTCCTGTTTCGTATGTTTTCTTGCCTTGTTTATGGAGAGGAGCAAGTCTGAGGACAGATCAGAGAGCTGTGAAGTGTATGAGAATCGCTTCTAAAGTTTTTTTGCTGAAATGGGAAGATGTGCCCCTCTCTAGTGAGGCAAAGGAGGATCTGTGTGTGATACGGTTGGAAAAGCAGTGGCTTCTTTGTCAAGGCAAGAGAATATCTCCCAGAGTATTGGAACGTGTCTGTCCAGTTGATGTTCCTCAGCAAGGCAAAGACAGAGGGTTTTCACTAACAGCATTTTTCTGGGCCTGGCTTAAGCCCCTGCACTGAGAATCACAATTAGTGTAATTCAGTATTTGAATTCTTCTAAATGCTTCTATTCCAAAGCATAAGAAAGATGAAGGCAACAGAATTGATAGTACCACTGCCATTTTTGAAAATTTGCTTCAAGTTAGTATGTGTTTTCGGACTTTTTATGTCTACTTCCTTTTTGTTGTAATTAACTGTGTTAACTCACAGTTATGTTTTGAACTAATGCTATTTGTGGAATGCGAAGAAAACAAAGTGATTGTTGATCATTATTTTAATATTCCCTCTGAACACATTATGATGACTGGACAGAATTAAATCACGTACTTTATTTGACTATGGTGCAGACTGCTAATGTAAAACATAAAATGTAACCTATTGGGTACAGAAATGTATTGTTGGAAGTGATGTTTTGAAAATGTTTTAAGGGGAGCAGAACTGCTGAAATACTAATTTGGTTGTGATTTTATAAATTGGCTTTCAAGGCTGTCAGTGCCAAGTTCACAAGTGATGGAGATGCTTGTAAAGAAAAACAAAAAAAATATGAATCTAGAAAATACGCTCTCCCATGAGAACAAAAGAGCTGAATTTATTCAGTTGAAGACGTGTTTAAGAAGTGGTTTGAGTACTGGTCATAAAAAAAGATGATACCAGAGACTTCAGAGCTTTATTGTTTAGTAGACTTGTAATAATATCTGATAGTCAGAAGTTGAAGCCAAAAATACGATATGGTTATAATAGTAAGCGATATTAAATGTTGGAGTCATTTTTCTACTCTTTTAGCTCTCTAGATGAAATTACCTAATTCAATATTTTTTTGCCTGATTTAAGTCAGCTATTGCTTGAAGTCCTATTGTCTACAACCATCTATTTTTACTGCCTCTATTGCATGATATATCATTTGACCTATATATAATATATATAGCTATATATATCTCATAAGGATTGGCAGAGCAGCCGTCCTTTCATTAGAAAGTGGAGAGTTTCTCTGATTCTCTTTACATGGCAAGAAAGAAATCCAATTTCTCCCTGTCACTTGAGGCATGTGGGTCACTGCAGTTGCATCATTTGCTTACCTCAAGTTAGCAGTAAATACAGTGGACTTGATAGAATTTATATTAAAAACACTGCATATAGAGTAGGACTTGAGATCCAGATGTTTTGAATTTTCTGTGCAAATGTCAAGCCTGGATGCAGCCACAGGGTGGATGGGAACGCTGTGCAGCTCTGCGACTGCGCTCCTGGCATGTGACTGGGAATACATGCTGCAGCACATGGTGCTGAGAAAGGGCTGTGGTGCCCTGGTCAGTCTGCACATATTTGTACTTTAGTTCTTGTTCAGAATAATTCAGTAATATTTTTAAAGGCATGCTGTAGCTGACATTCGTTTTTGAAAGTTTCACATATGCTGTGATAAATCTACTTCTCTGCCTTTCAAGAGGGAGATACATTCATATTTTTTTTTCCATGCTGGCCAGTAGGTCTTCAAACAGGCAGGTATTTAATTTTATATTGTGAGCAACTTCCATGAAAACATTTATGATTAAAAATGAATGTAGGCACAAGTGTCCTGGAGTTATTATTAGTTGTTATTAAGCATGATTTTCAAGTTGAGTCTTTTTTTTGATTGATAGATTCTGATAATGAGCAAATGTTAATCAGCTGATTCATGGTAAATAATTTTAAATTACTGCCTTTTTTTCCCCTTGATCTCAGCTCTCTGATATGAATATTTTAATAAGGTAGCTTTTAATTTCTTGTCAAATATGTTGATTGGAAAAAAGCAGTGCCTGTATGAAGTGAGCATTCACGTTTTCTTGTAGTTCAACTTTGTTAAAAATGAGTAGTACATCTCCGGTCATTGAGGGTTATAAATTTTTTTAGTAGTTTTTCAGAAGTTTTTCTCAGAAAGTAGAGGTGGGAGGCACCCACTGTTTCTTCCTAAAGGTGAAAGGTTTTCCTTATAGTACAATAGTAGTGAATTATGGTTTATTTAATTGTTTTTTACTGGTTAAAATACATAAGCTTTGAAAATCTGGCTTAGGTAGCATAGAACTAATGTATGTGTGCTAAAGCATCAAACCTGCTATTGAGCCACAGTAACTTCATTAATAAAAAAAACACTGTTAAGCTTCTTAATGTTTTGTTAAAGGTGAAGGATTTTTTGTATGCGTTTGTAGTTTTTACATCTAAATGGAAGTATTTTCAGCAATTAGATAAGGAATGCAGACACCTGCCTTATTGTATTTGTGTTCATGCTAGAAAGGACTAAATTAGTACTTGTGACTTCAGTGTGTTGGCAGATGTTGTGAGGGCTTTTTCTTGAAGGGTTCTGTGAAATGGTATTGATTGCCTCACGTATGAGTTGGATCTTATAATGAGAAACTGTGATCTGTCAGATGTTGTCAGTGCTTGAAACTGTTGGAAAAAGTACTTTCCTGCTTCTTGTATGTATAAATCGATGTATGTCTTAGTCAGTATAGGTGTAATTGTGTTTATTGTCATTAAACAGCACTAAGAATTGTTAGAAGAAAATTGGGTATTTACATTAACATATCTTCTAAAGGGTGTTGGGAGGAAGTATCTGCTTTTCAGGATCTATAATCTGCGTCTGTGAGAATGCAAGATTTGGAATGTCACAAGGCTGGGGCTGGGTTTTAAGTTCTATTAACTGGAGAAAAAATTCCTATTTAGGCTTGGATTCTAGTGATAAATTTAGTTTGAGTGATAACAACTTAGTGTTTTAGTGAATGTAAATATAGTGACAGCACTGTGCAAACATAAGAGTAAATGACTTGCAGCAATAAAAAAAAAAATATTAGAAACTTATCTATAGCAAAGTCCTGTTAACAAGCTTCATAGAGGTGCCTGTTAAATGTAATGTTGGTTTATAATTTTGTTTTGTTTACCGGAAGGTAGAGCTTTGTACAGTTGTATGTGAGGCCAAACAGAAGTATTTAGTTGATATTTCGGTGAAACAAAGTAAAACTAATACTCTTTCTGCCTACGGTTAAAAATAGAACTTCCTGAATATCTTATCTGCTGCAGATGTGACAGTTCACATTCACCAGCAAAGCCAGCCAATATTGCAGCTTTTAAGTAATCTTTGACTTGTTTCTGGTTGGAAGAAGCTAGCTAAAGAAAACACGCTCTAGGTACTTTTCCTACCGCTCTGCCTGCCATGGCAGAGCAGGGTGCAGGCTCAGCAGGGTTTCGCAATACAGCACCCTTCAGCTACTGCTTAGCTGCTGCCAAAAGCACCAGTGTCCTCCCTGCCAGCCACATGGTCTCACCCCTCTCTTGCACTGGTACTGGTGCTTGTCCGACCTTAAGGTATGACAAATCAGAAAAAAAAAAAACCAAACCAACCCAAACCCTATGCAGTATTTCATTTGCCTCTTTTTGGGGAGGGTAGTTTTCAGTTGGTTTAGTTCTCTAAGCTGACTTAACCTTCAGGGCAGATGGGTATTTAAGTGGCCTATGTCAATTAAGTTTAATTCAATAAGGAATTGGCTTAGGCAAAAGTGATGAGTCAGTTTAAAACCTTCTTTGAGTAAATCCTCTTTGTGAATGGCAGTCTTGACTACTGATTTTTAAAATACCTCCATGGTATACCATATTTTTAAAATATGGTATAAACATAACTTATAAACACTGAAACAACATACCTCTGAACAAGCTTCAAGTTACATTTAAAAGAAAGGATTCACTTCTCAGACTTAAGACAGATGTATAAAAGCCAACAGAAGTTAATTAAATAGGTGTCAGAGTTTTTCAGTTGAGTAGCAGCACTGAAGTGGCTATTAAGAAGTGAGAGGGCCACAAGCAGCAGAACCCATTTGGAGACTGAGTTTGGGGTATCAGCAGCAGCTTGGAAACGCTCATGAAAGGTTTGGTGAAGTTGGTGCATGAGAGAACTGGATCTAGGACCAGACTGGTGTCTGGGGAGGATATCAGCAGTGTGGTACCTTGGAGGCATGTGTGAGAGAGAACTGGGCATAAGATCAGCCAGATGTGGGGAAGATCTTGACAGCGGAGCACCTCCAAGGAGGATCTCAATTGGGTGTAGAAGTGTAGGGTGTAACTGGGGAAGGGTGGAGTGTGGAAAGGCATGTCAAGGTAATAAGAAAAACCCCAGAGCAGCTCTTGAGGGGACTTGGAATGTGGCTTTGTCACCAGTGTTTGGAACTGTAGCCCGTCAAAAGATCGTGATATTGTGACTGGGGAACTTTTTAAGGGACCTGAATGCGTGCTAGGTTGTAGAGGAGGAGGAGGAGGTTGTAATACTTCTGTAAGATGAACAAGATTTTTGTCTGTTCATGAAGAGAAGCAGGGACTTCGACGTTGTATTTTTGCCTTGCTACCAATCCCAAGCCTATTTCATGGAGATAAAGCTCTCACTTCTTAACTAGTCATTAAAGGCAAGGGGATGTAGGTTTTGTTCTGCCATGCTACAAGGGTCTTGATAGTTTCTTGATTCTGTTTCAGATAGGAAAATTAATTTGGACTTAGTATAATTAGTGTGTGCTAAAAGCACGGTAAGATCTGACCTGTCACTCGAATCGTTTGAGTCAGCCATTTCATACAGCTAGCCTCCTTGCGAGGCTTGCTCTAGATGGATGTTACTTGATCCAATAAGTTGGCATGCTTCTCCGTTTGTTTCTCTGCCTTTTGTGGGTGTTTGCTAGAGTAGGAAAGGCTCTTGCATCCAGTGATCAGCTTGGTGGTCTCCCTGTGGTTTTCAGAATGGAGGCAATTCTGTGCTGTACTGTTAGATCTTTTGGCTGAAGGAGCTGATTGCCATCAAGGGCTGAATTAGTAAATATCAAAAACTGAAGCAACGAGTTTTTTTTATTTTTGTCTTCAAAGAACTTTTCTATTTCAGTATATTTAATTGGCAATGGGACAAAAATAAAGTACAGTGTTATCAACACCCTTGAACTAGCAACGGAGAATCAAAGGCTATCTTTCATAGCTTTCTGAAAGAGTTATTTTCAAGATGAAATATCTATGGAGAATCTTGTTGAAACTATTTTAATTTATATTGTACTTAGGCTGAAGCTCTTTCACGCACACGGTGATTAGGATTCTTGATGGCAAAATGCAGTTTGGTATCAAAGCTGAAAATACGTAATATTTCAAAATTGATTTATTTAATCTTGGATTACAGTTTAAACAGCTAAAAATAAGACTTTTTAAAAACCTTAATATACAACGTGTTATTAGAAAGAGTGGCTTATCCATGTTTGGGAAGGCAGCTGAAGTACTGCATAATTATCTAATTCTATAGCATAAATAAATTGTGACACACTTCTCAAAGTAGGATACAGTCCAAAGTTACTTAACTTGAACAGCAATTCCACGCATGCTTAAAAGGGAATTTCAGAATAAAAAGTAAACTACTATTGCGGGTTTTTTTGGATAACTAGTAGATGGAGAAAATACTGCTTGTGTTTGGAACTTACTGTTTTACAATTGTGTGTCTTCTGCTTGCCCCAGATTACATGTTTTAGATAAGACTAAGATTCACAATAGAAAGAAATAATAGGGCACATGGTTAAAAATCCCTGAACCCTAAACTTCAGAATAAGTTAACCACAGAACCCAAGCAGAATTGATTTAATGACCATCATGACTGTTGGATCGTAGATCAATTTTACTAGTAACTACATAGTCTCTAACACTATAATTGATGACTAGCATAAATTAATGACAATCATCAGGTTATGAGCTAGAGAAAGCTTAACTGTCCTCTCCTTTATATAATTAAAAAAAAGATATTGGAAATGCATGTAAAGACTGGAAATGCAATAGATAATTTATCAAAATTCAATTAAAGAACATGTATATTCATAGTGCACATTCATATGCACATTTCCAACTGTATGCAGTGTACTGAGTGATGATACTTAAACAAAACTGTACGCTACTTTGTGTTGGTTTGAGTTGTCTTATCTTTGCTTTTCTGCCAGCTCATAGTTTATTCAAAGAAAAACCTAGCGGTGCTCTTGTGGTTGTGGGTGTACTGAGATTTGTGATAAACACGCACCATGTGCTCAAGACTCTACACGGGCATTTGAATTCCACTTCTGTGTTTAATGTAGCTGCTCAGTTGGGCCAATTAAATTACAGAATTATTTGTTTAGAAAAACGTTTACTAGTACCAGCTTGCAGAACAGATGATTAAAAAAGCTGTCCTTTGAAATGATGGTCTAATTTCTCATGTGTCTCGAGATTTCTCTGAGTAATCAAATACAGTCCTTCCCTAAATACACTGACGCATGTGAGCTTCCAGTTTCTTCATTTGATGAAGCTTCAGACAGTGAATTCTTCTTTTAGAAATACTTTGGAAATCCATTGTAGCCAGCTTCTTAATCACAATTTGATTTTTTTTGATGCTTCTGTCTCGTCTGTATGGCAAAAGATGTACTTTAGATTAAAAATCCAAATTTCAGAGGTTTTAAAAAATTATTTTTCTCTAAAGGAAAGCAAAAGCGTTTTAATTAAAAATGGTCAGGTATTTTTGGATGAGCTTTATTTTGCATCTGGACTGGTTAGCCATAAATTTGTGTTGGCTCTAGGGGAACTTTAAGAGCAAATCTCATGTCATCAAGAGAAAGAACTGTTGTGAGAACTTCTTTTTGATTTCACTCAGTTCTCAACCCTTGGAAACTACAGCTTAATGCACACATAGTCCAGTATTTTAATGTACTTGTTTGTAGCCAGGACTTCAGAAAGAAGCAACTCTCCAGTTACCTATATTAATCAGAAGTAGCTACAACATACTTATATAGGAGTCCAAGAAATAACAGATATAAACTTTTTCCTTTAGTCAAGGGGAGCATGCACAGTGATGGAACGAGAGATCCTAGGGCTTGGTCTAATCCTTCCTTCGCATTATTTGTATTTAATAGTTCTCTGCACTTTCAGAGTCTTGTGTACTGGTTCAGCTAAACAACTTCTTGATTTCTCATAACACTGTGTAATACACTGAATTTAAGAGGCATTTTCTTTGATCTTAATGAATGGCTGGTTTCAGCTAAGTCTCTTTGAATTGATCTGCAGTGTGGAGCATGATTACTGTTCGTGAAGTGTGTTAGCTAAGCACTATCTATTTGAGAAGATGATGTTGAGGGAAAAAATAACTGCTGAACCCTGCACACTAGTTTTAAGCAATGTTAAAGTGGTAGGTTGGGATTTTTTTTTTTTTTGAATGGGTTGGTTTTGGGTCTTTTTTTTGAAAAGGGTATAGCTACAATTTTTATTTTTATTTTTTTAAGAAATTGTGAAATGAACCCTTAATTTCTGCTTTAAAATTTTTTTTTAGCCTATTTTTGGAGTAAAATGTCAAGATATTATGATCAGGCTGACTCTTGGATTCTGATTGATTGACGGTACTATGAAGATACTGTATTTCCAGTTCCAGGAATTATTATTGTAGAATAAGCTGCTTTGTGACTTCCTGGTTCCCTTTTTCAATAGTGTTCTGTCTGTGCCTATATGAAGTTTTGGAGAAGTCTTACAAATTTCTTCAGTTAAACATGACAGTCAGCTTTCAGAGCAAAAAGCCCTTTTAGTGCATGGGCAGGTATCCAAACGCAAATACGTAGGAAGGAGCATGTGAATGTTTTGTGCAATGTCATTTAATTATCTGAAATTTCAGGCAGCTTACCATCTACAAGATTTCTTACAGCTATAGCCTCAATGCTTCTGTTGGTAAACATTATTCAGACTTTACAGTCTGGAATGTTGGAGTGGAGAAATATTTGTGGGGAATGATCTGTGGAAGAATTGCTGAGCGATGATCAATTTTGTTACTGGTTTGGTTTTGGTTATTTGTTTAAAAAAAAAAAAGAAAAAGCTTAGTAGTGTTTCCTACCATTGGCTGTGAATGGCACTCAGAACCAACTAATTCTTTGTACTGAATCTGTTCTTAGGGTTTCAAGGGTGTCTTAAGGAATTATCAGTTACCTTCATTTTTAATGCATTTTCAGAAACAGCTTGTGGGAATTTTTGCATAAATCTTGATATCCCAACTTTTTCTCTTCTAGGAGTGTGTCATATTCTTAGGAAAGAAAGTCTTAAGTTTTCCCAGAAGGGGAAAAAAAACATTTCATTGAGCTTGGATGTAAACCTGTTTGCATGCTAAGCCAGGTCATAGGATGCCTTTCTATGACTTAATAAAAGGCAAAACACCAGATGGTTCATATGGATGAAGAGAGAGATATGTATATTTTTTAAATGTTCATAAAATTTGTCACAATATTCTGGAAATTTGACAGACTAGGTAAAGCTCCAGTGATTACAGAAAATAGTCTGGTTTTTTGTGAACTTCTTCCTTCCACTGAAATATCAGGTGTCTTAGTACAGGTAGAGAGGGAACTCTTGTACCAGATTATGCTGTAATATCGTGTTAAGTAAATTACTTCTGGGAGTAATCTTGTAGATCTGTCCGTGCCTGTTCAGGGCTTCTGTTCGGTAACAGGATGATGTAGCTGATCTTGTTCTCTGGACATCTGCCTGCTGGGAGTGAGCCGTGTCCTTCGTTCTGTTTCACAATATCTGCCAAACAACTGGAAGGCGATCGTAGGCTTTCATTACTATTGACCAGGACTCGGTTTGGATCTTCGAGTTACGGACTCTGTTTTGCTTGTTTCTGACCAAGCTTTTTGGCCATTACCTGATTGTTTGGAAATAGTATCTGAAAGAGGATATTGATAATGTTTTTTCTCCTAATGCCTTACATGTAAGGGGTTCACAATTTTTAAAAGATTTTGTTGTTCTTGTTTTACAATACAGCTGCATCATTTTGTCATTAAAACTTACACAAAGGAGATATTCCAGAAATTTATTACAGTAATTATGTACAGTATGTGAACATCTGGGGTTTTTGAAGTTTTGCACATATGACTTTTTGCCCACACTGTTCTTCAGATATTTGTTTTACTTCTGAAGTCAGTTAATAAAGAAAATTGTGTTTATTTTTTACTGTAATCACAACCTTAAGTTTCTTTTCTTTACATTTAGAATCTATAGAATGTTTATAAAAGACTTTTGTGTCCTCTTTAAAAAACAATTACCCTGTGTCCAAAACTCTGATTCCATTAGGAACGCCCCAAAACTGTGGATAGTGTCCTGGTTGTGGAAGTTTTCTCCCTGCCCTCCAGTCCATGAATGGTGTTCTTTAAAATGCAAGTCTTTTATGCTCATTTTTCTGTCTTTGACCTTTTGTATATGTGCTCTGAAGCTTATTTTTCAAAGTAGATGAAGATTTTAATACTAATAACTGTATCCAGATATTTTTAGGATATGTCTCCTGTGAAGAAAAAAATGTTTTCTTGAGATGTTATACAGATTAATAGGCTCTCAGTGTAATGTTAGTACATTATGTTAAAAATTAAATTGTTCCCCTTTACTGTGATTTCTGTCTCTAATTAGGAGTACATCTTTTTTTTTCTCCCTATTAGTGAAGATGGTCAGATGTCCAGACTTTTACGAGAATAAATTTCAAATAGTTGTCAGAGCACTTTACTTAAAGAATTTCTGAACATTTTAAGATACTAGGCCTGGTAGAATTTTAAATATGTGAGTTTTGGTGGGGGTTTTGAAATTTAAGGGTGGGTTTTTTGTGGTTTTTTTTTTTTTTTTTTGAGAGGGAAATCTGTGCTATGAATAGAATGCTAATACAGGAGATTTTCCTCGAGTCCACATTTTACCCATTTTATATACTCTCGGTATGCTAGCAGGCGCGCTTTTAAAATGTTGGCTGGTTGGATTTTTTTTTTTAATGGTAAAAATAGCTTGCAGCTTATTGGAAAAACAAGGCAGACCTGTGCCTCAAAATCCAAATGAAACTGCTGCTTAGATGAGGCTCTAAAGAGGGCATTTATATGTTGTGGAATGAATGGCATGCCTGCGCTAACTCCCGCAGGCCGGATATTTCCAAGGTATCAGACAGAGCTGTATATACTGCTCTCTTCCCCCTTCAGATCTGAAGGTTTCTCCCTGGGCAAGGTCCAAAGAACCCCTGGCTCCAGTGGGGAGGACAGGGTGGGGAGTGGGGGGCAGTAGGGGGAAGGAAAAAAGGAGCAAGGTAACTAGATGCGTGTGCTTGATTTTTATTTTTATTGTCCACCCAAACTGTCCTGTGATAGTTCATAGGCTCCTTGTACTTCGTGAGCTAGCGTTGTTTTTCTAATCATTGTTCTTTGAACAGTGTAGTTAGGAATTTCCTGTTCACGTTTTACTACAATGGTTTGTTTAAAATGATAGACCGCAGTCGTTTTCCTGACCTAAAACTAGATTAGCCTTGAATGTCGAAGAGAAGTTGGACAAATAAAGAGAATAGACTGTATTTGCTTATGTCATGGAGAGAGGCCTTTTAACCACGGGCTCAGTTATATCAAATACCACAAGTCATGTTTCTTAAATATTTATTAAGACAAATAAACACAGTTATTGTATGAACTGGCACGTCTCCAAATTCCTATCTCTTTGATTCTTGTGGGTGGGTCATTTTTAATCAGGAGAAATATTTTTAATCAAGACTCTGATATCTACTGGATTACTGAATTCAGCGTTACCTCAGTTCTTCAGCCTCTCTCCCCCCCTCCCCCCTCGGCTGTGACATTTATAAAATGCAACAAAATAAACCTCTAAACCTCAGCAAAGGTCAAGGTATAAAACACAGCAACAAACTGTCAGGAAAGACTCAAATTGGGAATAACCTGTCTTTTCTCAATACATCTGGTGTCTGTTTTAAGGAAAAAGTAGCATAGTCTTCTTGGGTATTGCCATATGTTTGCTTTCAAATTTTGGGAAAAAAGTTTCCCAAGCCCAGCAGTGTTAGATGCATAAGGGATTGCAGCATCCTTGTTATACAGTTTATGTTTATTTAGGACAACTTCCTTGTATAACACTGCTAATCTATGTAAATACTGCCCACCAGAATTGATAGAACAGTACAGGTAAATAAAGCTATTGATTTTTATCTGGAAAGAGCTAAAATTTCAGTTTTTGAAAACAATATATGATCTCCACTTTGGGTTTTTATTTTACAGAAAAATCACTTTAACATAAATTGTATTATGGCATGGCACATCCAGATTTGGAGGGATAGTGCATTGACCTGCCCAAGTTGGCTACTGGATTTGTTATTGACAAGTGTCAAACTTGTGAATATACACTTTATACAATGCTCTTGGGTATTTTTAATGCAAGAATGTCTGTGAAAATGTACATGTGAAATTCTGATAAACCTGCTAAATTATTTTTTCAAGCTGGGAGATGTCAGATTTGTAAGGTTGTGGAGTCTATAGCTGATATGACACACAGGCATGTCATTACAAGGGTGTTGCCAGTTAAAATACTCAGCTGTTATGGTATTTCCAGCTTAGCATCTAACTTTGTTCCACCCAGCAAATAGTCACATAAATAGGACTAGCTGTGGATTTTTAAAGGAAATATTTAATGTATTTTTAAAGAAAATAACATTTGGAAGGGAAAATATTTGGGTAGCTTGCACGTGAATGTCTAGGGTAGGGCAGGGAGATGCCTTGCAGGGTACCGAGCTTGATGTGCTAAAGAAGCTCGCAGTAGATGTTATGTGGAAAATGTTACCATTTATAGAAATCAGGTATTTCCGTGAGTACCGGAACTAATGAAGTCTGGTTTCCTGTGGGTTTGAGTCTTATGCCTGATTGACTTTGGTGTCTGGGAAGGTGAAAGTTCTGCCGGACACTTTTTGCCTTGCATTTGGGGTGTTTGCATCCACTGACTCCCAAGCAGATTTTCTGATACTTGATTACGTGTAAACATGGGCTTCTTGCTTTCTACAAGGCCTCCTGCTTTCATAAACTTCAATAGGTATTTGAATTATCGAGAGGATTTCCCTAAAATTTGAAACTCACCAGTGGAATAAAAACCAAATAGACTTAAGTCTATTAATTAATATTGTTATTAATACCCATATTTTTATAGCAGATGGGACTACAAGCCCTTGATTTTTTATTTCATGTAGCCAGTTTATTGAAACATGAGCCAATTTCTGAAAACCAGATGATGTTTGTACCTAGTAAGTAATAGAAAAACATTTTGAGATTAATGTGCTGGGTCTTATGGTACAGGCTTGGACTGTAGTTCTGTGGTGTGTGTGCAATGGATGCACTATTCCTGATGCAAATGAAACAAAGCATTAGGCAGATTTAAATGTTCAGTGTAGCTGTGAGGTTGCGTTGCCTGTGGTATGCTGACTGGCTTTTAGGTTTG
>KZ506691.1:15434-30496 GCA_002844005.1 Limosa lapponica baueri | reverse complement strand
CCTGGCCCAAACTGCGACAAGTGCATATGAGATTAGCGAGAGAACACAGTAGATGGGGAGACAGTTTTGAAGGACTTTATGCTTTTGCTTATGTACTACTCCAAAGGTAGTCAAGATACCATAATAAACTAGAAATGAAAGAGGCAAGGTAATAGTGAGGATGTCCTAATCTTGTTTTGATGTAAAATTGAAGCAGTCCTGCAAGAGTCTGCAGGAAGTATTCCACTGCATGATACCGTCTTTCAGCTTTTACAGCCATTTTAGTTACTTGTTATTGAGATGTTAAAGCTTCTTTTGATGCCTCCTTTTCTTCTAATGTGTGGAACTTCATGGACTTGAATTTGGAGTTTTATGTCCCATTTTTGTTCCTCCTTGTCTGCTGGGGACCGCCCTTTTCCTGTCTACTTCATTTTCTTCCTGCTTTAAACTCCTCCTGTTTTCGTGTTCGTGTCCAAAGGGCTTATTACAAAGAATTTGGTGGTAGGATCTCGCAGATGCACTTTTTCACCCTTGCTCAGGTGCCTTCCATTAGGAAAGTACAGGTGTTTCCTCCTCATGTAGTAGTTGCATACAGAAGTTGTGACCTTGGTCAGAAGAGAACAATTTTGTGTGCGTATGCATACGCTTACACACAAGCACTGTGTAAGGGTGTAGCAACTCACCACCTCTCCCAGTGACTCTACTACAACGGTTTAGTTAACTGCTGGGCAGGATTGTGGCCAAGTAAGCTAGTCAGAAAATTAAGTTCTCAAACCAGTACAGTAATTACAAAACTAAGGATACAGTTGCCAAGAAGTTTGCTGGACAGAATTGAAGATAGAACTAGGCTTTAATATGTACTGAGGATGTAGAAATCTGACAGCTGGATGACTTGCTCTTCTCCAGCAGAAGGTTGCAGAGTTGTGGTTTGCAGGATGGAAGAAATAAACAAATAACCGGAGGGCTGGCCTTTACTAACCAGGACCTTAATTACCAATAACATGTAGTTGGAGAACACTGTTATTCACAGAAAATGGTGCCAAAGTTATAAATGGTTTAGAACCGGTGAAACTAGAACACTGCTTTGCTTGCTTGCTCTAAAGCTGTGCTGTGTCTGGACAGGTGTAGTGCCATGTTAGGCTTCTCACACCAGTGGAAGAATTCAGCTTGCTTCTCAGATTCTGAAGCTCCCCATTAAATTTCCCTTTTCTTCTAGTTTAGGCTTTTTTTTTTTTTTTTTTTTTTTTTTGGAAGTCTCTCCCAATATGCAAGTCCTTGAGATCTTGTAAATATTTAGAGATTTTGAGTAACAAAGGCAGCTTTATTAGGATTGGCAAAAGAAAAGTCGTAAATATCTTGCATGTTACTGTTTCTAGCTAAGAACATATGCAGTAGAAAGGTCCAATTTGACATCAGTATAGTAAGACTAGTCTAATCTCACCCTCTTAACTGTTTTAGCCGCTGCATGTTGCTGCTGTCCTCTGACGGCTTATTCCCAGCTGCCAGATGTAACTTTGTCTGTTTTCTGGTCTCGATGTCAAGTCACCTGCTGCCCAGCCTGCCTTCCTTCAGCCAGCTCCTCCAGCAATTGCCTCTGCCCTGCCACTAATCTTAGGTTCTGCTGGTGGCTTTGTACAGTTGCCTGTAACTTCAGGCTATCTGTGCATACACAAACAAAATATTTTAAAGCACTCGCAGACAGTCTTACTTAACCCCTCTACCCCCATTTTTTTATTGCTTACCCTGTGTGAAAAAATAATAAATAGAAACAAAAGCAATTTTCTTAAAAGCAATGCCTTTTAACCTGACTATGATTTTTGAAGGAGGAATTTTGGTCATCTTGATGAAATGTGGGTATATTTTCAGCAAGAATTTCCCATAATATTTGCGTTCTGAATTTGGGTATGAATCACAGCTGCTGTTAAGAAATGGATGGCTGCTTGGAAGACTTGGCTGCTTGTGTGGAACTGTTTCAGCAGCTCCTGAGCAGCCAGACAAGTTACGCGAGAGCTGCAATTGGACATAGCATTTTATTTTATGTTTCAACATACTAAGCCAATATTTCTTAGCTGTTTTGATTTTAGGGAGTATGATAAAGGATAAAAACAAAATTATATTATTTCTCTGTTGTTGCTTGTTAGTAAATGCTTATTGTTTCTAGAATAGTGAAAGAAGGTTAAAGAGTAGCCTCAGGTATTTCTCATAGGTGTTTGTAGGCAATATAAACTTCTGGTACTACTTATAAGTCAACAAATCATATAAGTTATCTTTTACTTATACACGTAGCTTCACATGTACATTTTGCATTGCAAAATATACTTGTTCAGGGGTTTGATGGCCACCTGCTCTATTAGCATTACATGTAGCAGCAAATATGTTGCATATGATGAACAGTTTTCATCTAGCACGTGTATAATACCCTGCCCATCAGAAAAGTTGTAGTGAGATTTAAAAAAAACACAAAAACATAAAGACACTGCCTAGCATGAAAAAGTGAATTCTTTTTGGTTTGGAGTCAATTGATTCCATGCAGCACACAACACAGGGTGTGATGATCTGAACTGCTCTAGGAAGCAAAATCATTGCTTTAGGTTTTGGGTGCCAAAATAGAGTGCTCGTGCATTCAGGTCAATCTGCTGAGTGTTTATAACGTTATTTCCATTTTTCCTGAATGTTTTCCTTCAGCAGGGGGTGACAAGAGAAGTAGATAGCTGATGCTGCTTACTTTGCTTGACCCATGTAAACTCAGGTGGCAGTAAAACACAGGGCGGTTATGGGCAGAGACTAGGGTGGCTGATGAAGTTACTGTCTATGCTGCCCTGTTGCACAGTGTTACAGCTGCTTTTTAACCAGCTCCTGAAGCACTGTACTTTACAGAGTGGACTTAAAAGGAACTGCCACCAGCTTGTTTGCCATGCTGTAAGCAGTGGCAAACCATGGCTTAGGAGGTGGTGATCAACAAATAACTCAAATATTTGTGGAAGTGACATGCTTGTCAGCTGTCTCGGCATAGGTTGTCCAGGTTTGTTCACACTTGTTTCCATTAAAAAACCCCACAAAACAAACAACTAAAAAATTCTTCAATAATGAACACAGGGAAGAAGATAACTTAAAGTTGTTGATGCATTACTGTAGCTGGCTAATGCCATCCTGTGCCTTCTGTTTTGCACACTGATGTATGCTGTGTTGGCCTATGTTACTGTAAAATTAATTGAAGCAAATACACTGATTTGACACTATTAGTAATCTTTCCTATGCTTATTTGCAGCTGTTTTAAAAAAAGAATGAGAATTACTGCAAAATACAGGGTAGTTGTCAAAAGACTGAATTTCAATTGACCTTTAGAAGAGCTGGTGCTGTTATTTCCTTGCTGTAGGGTAGCATTTTATTTCTAAGGGAAATGTATCCCAGCAATTACTGTGAATACAAGTTACCTTCTTTAAGTCTTTGTCCTGAGCACAGAATCTCATTTGTGCGAGTTTCTGTCCGGCCATCTGTATTGTGGATTTATTTTAATGAAGGATTGCGTAGATGTTCAGTAATGTTATTTTATTCAGAAGTTGAGGATAAATTATGCCATAAAATGAAGATATATTGTTTGGACTATGAAAAAAGTTATGACGGATTTTTATCTTGAAAATATACATATAGTTTGAACTTTGTTGTACTTTTGACTAAGCAGTCAGCGTGTAATTTGCCAAACCTCATTTCAAAATCCAGCTGTTTTTTATGACTTGGCTACTTGGGAAGAGCTGAGTCCGTAATAGAGGACAGCCAGTGAGGAAAACCATGGTGCACTCCAGAGTGCTCTTTTCTAGTTATACTGTTAGTCATTGTTAAATTGCCTGGTATTTTTCAGATCCATAATGTGAATTAATATAGTTTCCTAGCCTGTAATTCGCATTTGTCAGGCAAAACCATCTATCCCATTAGATGACTATCTAGACTGAGATCAGATTTAAGAGGATGTTTCTCCTAGTTGAGGAGTACCAAATTTTATTACACATTTTCTGCCTCTGCTGCTGGACCTATGCAAAATCAGGAACAAAAATAAAAGCAGTGGGCAGTTGCTGTTCTTCCATCCTTCCCTCTGTCTCCCTTACAAATGGTGGCTTTTCTGCAGAACTTGGTCGTTCTTTCTCATATTTAGCCCTTGTGGTTAGTGCTTTCCTCTTAATCCAGGACTGCTTTGAAAGATAAGGTGACTCTGGTTGTAATATAGGCATCTAGATGTTGTCTGAGAGACAGTTGTCTGAGATCTAGTTTGCAGCAGTGTTTCTACTTTGGAAACACCTTTTTGATTTCCTGTTCCAGATTTTGCAAAAACAGGCTCTGTTTGTCTTAATTTAGTTCCTCCCAGGGGAAGTTTTGTTCAATTAGACCTAGGGATTTCAATCAAGCCAGGGCCCTCTGATGCAGCATCAGGGCTACGGGAAGACTGAGGATCTTATCTAATATATTCTGATGCCTTGTGTGTTTAGTGATCTGGTTCTATTTCTGAAAATCCATGACAATGAAATTGCTGCCTCAAGCTCTTTGTCAAACTGTGTTTTGGAGAGTCAAAGTGTGCGTTTTCTTTGAACCCTGGAGTTATATAAAGGTTGAGGTTTTCTGTGGTTTTTTGGGGGGTTGAAATTAGATTCCGTTAAAAAAGTATACGAAACCTGAGAGCAGCTTTGCAGTAATTTATCTGAAATGGTGTTTTGCCATTGCCTTTTTTTTTTTACTTGCATTGTCTTCTTTCCTTCCCACCCACCCCCTGCCATGAACTGATGCATTCAAGAAATATCTGTTGCTGCTGCATGTTCAGGAAGTTATAGTAATGTATTCTGCAACCTTTCTGTGTATGGGCAATGGCTAAAGATATTAAATAGGTACACAAGGAGGAGGAAAAGCACCTCTTAGAAACAGTTTTATTAAACTGTTGGGTTTTATTTTGTAGTTTGGTTTTTGTATTCCATTTAGTTAATAATTGATGTAGGGAAAATTGATGCAGGAGTTAGGGGTGACAGAGGTGCATGACAATGCTCAAAGATTTTTCTCTCTGCTTGGTGTGCAGGATTTGGGGTGTGGAAACTTTCTTATGTGTTCCTGTATTTGCTTTTGAAGGGTTTCAGAGTCACAAAGGATTGGGTGCCTAATGACTGAGGAGCATCACTGTTTTTGGAAAAGATAAACGTTTTGAGATAATGAAGAATCAGCAAATCATTTATTCTGAAGTTATGGTTGGCTCTTTGATACATGCAAAATTGGCTCCTATGGATGGCTATCACTTGTACTTGGGCTGTAGATCCAGTGGTCACAACAAGTTAATGTCGTAAACCGGTCCCAGAGGAATACTGTCTTTAGCTGGAAGCTCAGAACGTTCTTACCAGTGTCTACCAGTTGTCTTGTGGGGGTATAGAAGTTGATCACCGGTGACAGATAAAATGCCTTTGTTATTCTTTACTACTGTAAATAGCATAGTTCAGGGCAGCCTTGTTTTTTATTTAATTAAAGACGGCAGCATTTTTATTCTATCTTTGTAACACTTCAGAAAGTGGGGGTTTTTTAATATTTAATACTTTGAAATGGTTTAACAGATGTACCTTGTACGATTCTTTATATAGAAACAGAAAAGACCTGTCCAATTTTACAGTGCTTAACCTAATTAAAAAAACAAAAACAAAAAACAACAGAGGGTAAAGCAGTATTTCCAGAAGATATTTAATTTCAGCAGTCTACTGCTGTAATTTGTGGCTGACCTCCAATATCCATATCTGTATCTGTTCCATTTTGTCTTTGTTATTCTGCAAACCCTTAGTTTCCCTAACTGGAAAAAAATAATCTTGTCCTCAGAGTTGTGCTGGTTAAACCAGAAATGTATTTTTTCAGTTGACTTAGTTAAATCAGTGCAAAACACAGGGACAAACTTCCAGCTCTGCATGTTTTGACCTAGGTGAGTTGAATGAAGAAGGTTCAAGCTACATTAGATACAAATGTGACCGAATTGAGAATCAGTGCGATGTTATGTGTTGTCTGAAGGGAATCCATTTTGGAGCATCTTTGAATGTAGTTTAAAATGAGCAACATCGAGTTAATAACGGCCTGAATATCTGGAAGACAGCTTTTTACGTGTTCTGTTCCTTGCAAGGTTTCCTTCAAAACCATTAATTAAGCTGTTCATGCATGCTTTATAATGTTGGAATGAAAACCGGTTAGACCAGATGCATAGGCTTTCTTCAGTCTCCCTTTTCCAGAAAGTGAGCGTTGTCCTTGTCCTGGAAGTCTGAGCCCTGATGGGATCCCAGAGAGCATTGAATTAAAGTTCTTGTAGTGTGAAAGGTTAGGGTATCATGTGTAGGTTTTATTTATGAATAAAGGGTGAGGGTGTGTTTGTATAAAAGGCAAGCCTGTCTCATAACTCATTCCAAAGAAAATCTTGTCTATAGTGTGGTAATTTAGGAGCTGATGTCTAGACTACTTTGAGAAATTGTAAACATGATGTCTTCAGAACAAAACCATGAGAGTTCATGAAAAAATGCTGCACGTTATATTTTTAATATTTGACTGAATTCCAGGGAGATCAGAAGTATTTTGGCAATATTTGGTCTGCCTGACTGCTAGATGAATTACTGAAAGAATGCATATACCAGTCTGTAGTAACATTTTCTTTTTTAAATAGAGCAGCTTTGGATTTGCATGATTACATGATGTAAGCTATGTATTTCTCAGTAATGGAAAATTTTTACTTTAAGTAGTGGTGCACAAATTTATGTACATTTTCATCTTATTAAACTGTTTATACATGTTGAAGAATCCATAACGTATGATCAAGCTCTGTATTTGACCTAACTGACTTGATCTTTGTACTGCTGTACAGAGCTATTTAAACATTACATTTAACCTAGTGAAGAATTTTTTTTATTCTACTACAGTTAATTTCAAACATTTTAATCTCAAAAATACTAAAGTAGTTTTAGGAGGCAGTTAAATGTAGTTTTTGTGTTTGGTGTGTGTGAAGTTACATGCTCTCTATTAGTGGTTGAATGGTGCACTTACTGGACCATTGGAATCGCTATAGTGTAGCCATAGTAGTACTTCCATCATTTGAAGTCTTTACCATTGGATTGTTCTGGTCATCTTTATTTTGGAGTGAGTAAGGACTTCTAGTTCAAAGACAGATGTGTTTTTAGTTCAGACAAAGTCGTTGGCTTATACAGGTATTATCAGATGAAGTGCGATTACCAGTCCCAGTGATCTCTCAATTCTGCAGTGTATTTATAAGCATAAGCCAAATGTGGTGTAAGGAAACCTTAATTAGGTATTATAACATACAAACAGAATTTCCATTTTCTGCCAAACAGTATTATGCCATTGGTTATGTTGAATGTAAGGCAGTCCCTAAATTAATGTATTTTATCTTTGCAGAGCTGTCATCATTCTGTGTATGAGAAATGCCTCAACAAATAAACATTGAAGGTGTTGGATCGGTATCCCATGTATAATTGAAATTACTATATTAATAGCTTTTCTGTAAAGGAATTTTATGTCAGTTTTTATAGGGAAAAGGGATTAAGTAATGATTAAAATGATGATTTGGGAAAGAGATTTGATTCAGCTGAATGTTAAGGATTTTTTATTTGCATCATTTGTTCTTCCTAGTTTTTTTTTATATATATATATACACACACACACACACACACACACATATATATATGATGATCTAGAACAGTGTTAGTTTAGAGTCTTTCTGTAGAATTTTTAACCCCGTGTTTTGAACATTCCTTACAATACTGAAATTGCTGTTTTGGTTTTCTATTACCCACTGGTCTATCAAGCGTTTGCTTAGCAATGGATGTGATCTTTTAAGCTGCTAGATAGTAATGCTGTTACTTATTAGTTACTATTTCTGCTCTGATGGCTTCAGAATTCTTTAGAGACGTTTGTTTGCTTCTATTCTTTTTGAGGGAGAGGAAGTAATTTGGACGGGTCTGCACCAAGAGAATATCATTAATAGTTGGACATGTATAATTGAAAAGAGGAGAAATCTATTATATAGTGCTTTCTTAAAGTTTATTTTATCTTTTTAAAGGCAAAAAAAATATGCTGCTTTGACACTTTGAAGAAGTTAAAGCCTATAAAGCTTCTAGTAATTTTTGGCAGCGGTGAACTCCAGCTTTACTTTTGTATTCTTTGCAATATGGGAGAAAAACTGGAAGGACTGCATGCCATTGTAATTAAACTGTTAAACATAGAAACTTGAAGGGAGAAGCTTGTCGTACCTGCTTGGGGAGTATCTGTCAGCATATTTAAATGAAATTTTATTTTGAAACTGTATGTTTGTAATTATTAGCACATTCCTAAGCAACATAACTAGCTTGTGATCAAATGATGGGAGGTATCTTCAAAACACGTAATAACATTCATTGCACTGTAAACTCTGCACCTTTTGTATTTATTTGTGTTATTTTTATTTTTACAGGATTACAAAGCCATTAACATTTGCTGACTGTGTCGGTGATGAGCTTCCTTTAGGATGGGAAACTGTTTACGATCAACAGATTGGAGTTTATTATATGGACCACATAAATCGTGAGTAGATGTATGACTGCTTTGAGGAACCATAGCAAGCTGATGTTAACTGATGGCACTAACTGTGTTTCCGATACCATTTATGCACCTCATGCTACAGTGTGAAAATATATGCAAGTAGTTTCTTGCAGTATCTGTTTTCTCAGCATTCAAATAGGAGCAAAATCCTTCTTCCATTTGTAAAGAGTTTTGCAACCTATGATTTAGTTATAGCGTATAAAACTATTTTGTGTTGCTTTGTCATACTGTGAAGTATCAGTAATTTTGTTGTTGCTTTTTGTCATATGTAAATTAAGAATATTTTTATACTATAGTCTTGTATTTCCTATTTTTTCAGTTATCCATAGTTCATTCTTCAGTATTACATTCTGAGAGAAAAGTGCTAACTTTTAATTAGGAGCACTATGAGATACAGTAATGTCATCCTCTCTTAAGTAATGTATGTTTTATGCTTTAATATAGTACAAAGTGCTATCAAAAAGACAACAGATGTCCCTTTTGGAAACTAAGAGGGAGAGATTTCCAGAGGGAGAGATTTCCAGCGTTTTCCCTTTTGGACTATTGCTGAGCTTTGTATTGCCACTGTCTGGCACACTTGCCAGTTCTGCTTTTAAAAAAATGTCTTATCTTTACAGCTTTGTACTACTGCTGCTGTTACTGTTGTGCTGCCATCATTAAGCTTCTTATCATCAATGAGTGAATGCTTTCAATATTGTGGGAATTGGCAGTTGGCAGGGAGGGAGAAAAGAAAGTAGTTATATGGGCTATCACAGCAATGGTAAATAGCATAATCTGCAAAAACAACCTCAATACTATCTACTTGAAATCTAGTCAATTAAAAAATAAAAGTGTAGAAATAGTTTTTGGCTTCCTGCCATCATTGGAATTACTTGTGTACTGTGGTTTCACAATTACTTATTTTTAAAAAACTCCAACAGTATAACAAATGTTCCCGTGATGTTGTTTGACCCACATAGGCACTTATTTGTTGTGAAATTAACAAAGATCACAAATTAAATAATAAACTTTAAAGATCTGTTAATGCACTGATCACCAGGGTAGATAGCTGAGACAATTGAAAGGCAATAAATACAGACTGTTAGGTAATTCTTACAATAATGGTGTTTAAAAGATATAGTGGCTCAATGATTGCTGTTCATACTGTCACAGTAACTTTAGTTAATGTTGAAGTTTAAGAAAAAGTGAGATTTATATCAGAGTACAGCAATGGAGTGCACGTGCACCAACATATGTACATGTGTGTGAATGTACATATTAAGAAAAATACAAACGAGGATATTAGCAACTCTTTTTTTATCTTGAACTTTGTAAAAGGCTTTAGGAGTCCCTGTAGATAACGAGTAGAACGTGAACTCCCATTGCAATGTTGTGACTAAAAAAAGCTACTAAAGCATCCTATGACAGACATCTTTGTTATGAATAACCATCACATGCAAAAAAAATCACACCCTTTTGGTTTTCAGACTTTGTTATTAGCTGCTTTACCCTAGACAGCAAGTTTGCACTTACAGAAAGGATATTAATCATTGTAGGCATGTCAGATCTGGCTTGCATTTTTTTTTTCCTGTGCAATTGGGAGAAAAACTGTAGAAGAGTCTTTGCGGAGAGAAATTAAATTCTCAAATGCTCAATGGGAAGGCACAGAAAGATTAATATAAGTAGGTCTGGGAAAGTAAAGCTAATCATATTAGGCATTAAATAAAGGTAATATATGAACAGAGGGATAGAAACTTCATAGGGCCAGTGCTGAACTGAGTGAAAGGAATCATTCTGCAATTAACAAGGTTGCAAAATTTGTCTCTTTCATGATAACTAATTACTTGCAGCCCACAGATATTATCCTAAATGGTAATTCAACCGTCACAGCAAAATGGGTTTGTCACCCTCAGGCTAATGCAGTGCTTGCATATACAAGCAAGATTTATATTCAGAGGGAAGACAGAGTTGATATTATAGCTGGATAGTGATTATTCAAAAATTAGTAGGGTACTTGGTCCAATTTTAAATTGTGGACAACAAAGGTACCAATCAAGACTGTATTAACCTCTTTTGTAGAAGTGAGAACTAATGAATTGACAATCACGTGCATCATGAGATGGTGTCAGGAGAGTGGCAGAGATGGTGTAGGAACTGAAGAAATATTTTTCTGAAATGAGTCCCTTACATTATATTCTGAACTACATCTAAAATACTTGGAACAGCAACTTCCACATGAAAACATTCAGACTGCCTTTTGTGGCTGGCCAGGTTAAATGCTTTATACAGCATTGGAGTTCTGTGTTAATTGACAAAACAGTTAGAAGTGCTTTGGTTTCAAGAAACACTGTGATAAAAATGCAAGGGGTAATTCAAAGAGAGTCTTTCTAAAGTTATGCTTACCAGGGACCTCTCACGCTTTGTGCACCATCTCAAGCTCTTTGCCCTTGCACCTTTTAAAAGAAAACAGTAATACATCTGATTTTTTTCCAAGCCTCTTGCTATGTTTGTACACCCAGAAAGTAATAAAAAGATTTCTAGGCAATAACTTTCCATTTATATTGAAAAACCCCAGGAACAGAGGAATCTTCTGTAAATCTCAATGGTGCTTCCAACCCTGATCTCCATCTTGTTCTGTAAATTCAGTACTTTGTTGACACCCTTACTAAGCTGCTCTTGGCTTTTGGCCAACCATTGCTTAAAAACCTTGGTGGCTGCCAGCCGCAGAATTCCTTTCCCTCCTCCTCAGAGTCTTGGGAGCCTTTGAAGTCTCCTTTAACCAGTTGGGCATTCCCCAGTGAGGGAATAATATATTCTCTGCGTTTGTCTGGGGCTGTTCTTATATTACTGTAGATTTGTTTGGGTTATTTTTTTTTTTAATTGGTTATAAAGAAATGAAGGAAGTGAATTTTATCTTACAATGTAGCTTTAGTTTTGCTCTTAGATGGCAAACGTGTGTAGAAATCCAGGGCAAAGTGAAGCCTCTGTACTGTGTAAAACAGAAAAGGACATCATTACTGTACTGGAGAAGTTTTCTGCCTCAGAAGAGCGCTGCTAGCTTTTGAGAAGGCTTCTGAAATAATTTAAGAAGAGATGCAGTGTCCTGTAGTATAGGACCTCAGAAGCTTAGGTATAGGACCTCAGAAGTGTGATACAACATAACATTCTAGTCTTGGCTGTATATTGAGATTAGAACTATTAATTTCCTATTCAAAAAGAGATACTTACTGGGACCCAGATTTTGTGTCTCATAAATATTTGGTAATTTCTGCATAGTTTCTTTAGAGGATTAGCAGTTTTAGGAATATTATATTTGCACAGATTTCCGGAGTACTTCAGGACAGATGAAGTAGCGTTGCAAATTATCCTGCCCTCAGTAAAGGATGGGCTGCAATGTGAAGTCTGTTTTTCTTCTGCTTGCCCTGCATGCAGAGCAGGATTTATGGAGCCTGGAACAAGCCACAGCACATGCTGTCCTGGGCTGCAGAGGCATTTGGAGGCATTTGAGCTAGAAGGTGCTGCTGGGAATCCAGAGCGTCCCTGGGATGTGGGGTGAAATTGCAGAACTATAGACGTATCTTTATACTGTTGCGATGTGAGGAGTTGTGGGGAGAGAAAAGTTACAGCTGTTGAGAGAAAAGGTTATTAGGAACCTAATATACAAATCTGTTGGAAGTACTGTTCATAGATGAGCTTTGTGGTTTTGTTTATATACTTTTCAGATGACTCTCAAATGGTAGAGCTGCTAGTGTGACCTTGACACCATTAGAGTTTTTAATAAGTTGGGCTCAATCTTTTAGAGTTTCTTATTTCATCACTGACACCAATATACTGAATTATGTACACAAGATTAATACAAAACATAACCAGCTTTCATCTCTCGTGAGAAACAAAGTTTGGAAAAAAATGACTAGATGCTTACCTCCTGACTGTGCTGCAGGTTCTGCCACTACTTTGAACACTGACATTGCATCTGCAGCAACTTCTTACCACTAGAGCCTCAATCATCAGAAATTAACATTCACATGAGACTTTACGTGGACATCCTCATGTAAAACATATTTGCTAGCTTGAACATCACCACAAAAAGAGAACAAATGAATCAATAGTTTTTTAGAATTTTAATGCATGTGTCCTTCTTAAATGTCTTTGCACCTGCAAAGAGATTGCTGTAGGGTCATAACTTTGAAAATCAGTTTGTACGGGAAAAATTTTGTGCTGGAAACCTGTTCTTGGTTTGTGTTTGAATATGAACTGTTCTAAACCTTGGAAAGGGAAAGCATGAGAGTGCTGTTTCTTAAGACAAAAAAAATAAAAAGAAGCAATTTAAATTCTTTTATGGATTTGAGATTAAGTATAATAAGGTTGTTCCAATCATTTATAAAGTTATGGGTTAAGCACTGCAGTATCTGTCACTCTCCTACATGGTTCTGGGCTTTTAGATGGTTCTCAGAATTTTCAGGTTGGCTCCAAGGGAGGGTTAGAGCCAAAACACTGTTTTGATTTGGTTTGCTCTAGTTGGTAAAGAAAAGAATCAAATTTAAATGCCTTTTATATTTGAAAGGGCTTTTCCTGTTCTTCCACTCTGTATCCTTCCTTCTTCTCGTCCAGGCTTGAGCACTGAAGTGTTAGGTATGCTAGTTGAGAACAGATCTTAACAAAATAATTTTTACTTTGTGGGATAAAGTATCTTGCAAATTACTTTTTTTTTTTTTATGCTTTTCTCCTTAGAGCTCACGCAAATTGAGGACCCAAGGGAGCAATGGAGAAGGGAGCAGGAACGCATGCTAAAGGAATATTTAGTAGTTGCCCAGGAGGCACTCAATGCCAAGAAGGAGATTTACCAAATAAAGCAGCAGCGTTTTGAACTAGCCCAAGAAGAATATCAACAATTGCACAAAATGTGTGAGGATGACAGCCGTTCTTACGCCAGCTGTGAGTTTACTAGCCTTTTTGTGATTTACCCACCTGCCTCTTACAATATGTGGTGTAGGAAATAGCGTGAAGCTGGTTTCCATCACCCAGTTCTCTTCTGAATGAAGATCCTGACTACAGAAGTGATGCACCATCCTTTGACTCTGCTATTCAGGGACTTCCGTTTCCTCTTAGATCTATTAGAATATGCCTTTTTGACATTAAACAGGGATATATCCCAGCTAGCATCTCTAGCCATAGTGATGCTTCATGCAAGGCAACAAAGACAAGACTGAATGTTGCTGGACCAGCCACCTACTTGCACTCCTAAATTCATAGATTATTTGATCCTCAGCAATGGGGGGACGGGAACCATGAAGTTAGTGGAAGCCTTCTGGTTGGTTTATCGACGACTTACAGAGTTAGGGACAAGGTGTTGTGGTCAAGAGTACCTCTTGATGTAGGAAGTGGTGTTTCATTAGTGCACCTCATTCTTGAGTGCCTGTCTCTGATCCTAGTGCTGGTGGTGTAGGTTGTAGAGCCTTGATTTCCTGCCCTTCTCATTCTTCAGGTGTCTCTAGTGGCTTGGAGTAGATGATGGACTTTTTCTGGAATATGAAGTTGTTGCACTGCTGTTACAGCTGTTGGCTGGTGCAGCAGGAAAAGGTGTCTTTACTGAAGAGTCAAAACAGTCCAGTTCAAAGAAGTGTATCAAGTGCCTCTTCCCTGGAAGTGTTTAAGGCCAGGCTGGATGGGGCTTTGAGCAACCTGGTCCAGTGAAAGGTGTCCCTGCCCATGGCAGGGGGATTGGAAGAAAATGATCTTTTAAGGTCCTTTCCAACCCAAACCATTCTACAGTTCTATGAAGCGCATATACCCATGAGCCACGTGGAAATGTAGTGGAGTTTTACTGCCCTGGTGGCTTCTCAGTGGCTGCCATGTGTGCAGCCATTGTTTAACTGCAGGATTTGCTGGTAAATGCCAAGTACTTGATAAATATGGGAAGCTCTGCTTAGCGCTTTCTGAAGATGTTCAAGGAACTTGACCGTGGAGAGGGGGATAAAGCAGGCATCTAGATAGAAGTGTTTAGCTACTGATCCAGTGGTATTTATTAATCCAAGGTAATTCCTATGTATGCCAAAATCCTGAGTAAAAGATGTTTTCTAGGGCTGAGGTGTCCCAGATGGTCTTGACCAGGTGTCCTTTTACTGTTGAACCAGAATTATCTCATCTTTTCTTTAGTTTTAAATATAGGTATTCTGTGAATTGATCTGCGACATGATTGTGACAAGTCTCATTTCTCCCTTTTATGTTCAAGTTTCTTAAAAACCATTAAGAATGATATTTTCTTTTTCTTAGTAAGAAAAATTTTAAAAGAGAAATTACTGTTTGTAAAGTGTTTAACTACTGTTTAAAGACTTGGAATAGGGTAAATGTTAGCGTCACTAGTATTTTATCAGAAAAATTGCAATATTTCTGTGGGGTGTTTTGTTGAATTACTTCAAGTGAATATATGGAAAGAAACTTCTGTTGAAGATAATATACTGAAAAAATATAAACTGTTTTTCATATTTTTAAAGCTCTTGAAAAGACAAGTT
>KZ506690.1:137478-163933 GCA_002844005.1 Limosa lapponica baueri | reverse complement strand
GGCGCTTCTTTTTCCCTCAGAACGGCTGTGAGAAACGTCCCTGAAGAAGCGCTGCCCCGTTTCCTCTCTCCCCTTTCTCACCCTTCTCTCTCCACCTTTTCCCCCTTTCCCCTGCTGAGTGTGGGGTCCAGCATCTTCCTGATCTTTCCCCCGCAGGGGGATGCTGGGCATGAGGATTTCAACCTGACCCGGATCCGAGGCGCAGCCAGGTGCAGAGGAAGCTGGAGAGGTGCTCCCAGGATGAAGTCAGTCAGAAGGCGGGGTGAGGGTCACCCTCTTTTCTCTCTCTCCAGGGGGGGTGCATCTCAGCCTTTCTGTTATCGGTATTTCTCCCATCCCCACCCTGCAGGTGAGTGAACTGGTCCAGTTCCTGGACCAGACGGCCACAAGTCATAAATCTACTTATCTTAACAAAAAAAACCCCCCATATTCACTTTCTTCTGATAAAGGTGGTTCCTTATTATTTACATATATATTTAGAGTCTGACAAACCCAATCTTCATCCAATCCAAATTTAGGCCAAAATACACTGAGGTCTTATAGGTTCTTTGGTCATTTTCTTTTTATCCCTTGTACAAGAAAATTATTCTCTCAAAAACCTCAACATTCCCCGTAAAGGACTGACTGGGGGAATGTTCCTGGGGTCTTTCTTATTACCCCTTTTTCATTCCTAGGCCTAGAATTATTATTTCCCATTCTGAATAGAGACTTTTCTTGCACTCTTTCCTTTTGCTTCATCCTTCTCTGGCTGCGCCCCTCGTTGGACTACATAACCATGGATCCGGTCTCCACACTCACTTTGTATGTCTCAGTCACTCACACACACACAAAGTTTCTCAGAATGCTCCCAACCAAGGTAGTAACTCAGTCCAACTTTCTTACCTTGGTCTGTGCATGGAGTTGCCTGGTCATAATCTCTGTCTATGGCAGTAAGTTCCTTTGTTCCCCCTTTTGTGGTTCATATGATCGGCTGTTTAACAAAGTCTCAGGATCCTGGTCAAAATTCCCCTGGACCCCAGGTGACGATACAGTTCAAATCAAAGTGATGAGGACCATGGAGGACATGACTTCAGATCCTGGATGAGTCCCCAGATTTGTGAGAAACACTCCTTGCCCAATAACGCAGCACGTTTTATTTAAACATTCTTGCAATAACGGGTAACCCAGCGAAAGCAGGCACACCAAGTTTTGGCGCATTTTGTTTTTATTCCCTATTCCCAGCCGAAATTTCCGTCCTGTTTCCCCATTGGCTGGGTACTCCAGAGTGTACAGTCTATCAGAGACGCCTAAGACTACTTCCATTTATCCTGCCCCCGTTTACCTCTCCCCATCAATCCCCCTATATCAATTATTTATTTATTCCCTTTTTTGGTAATATTGCTCAAGTTTGCTGGTCTCAGTTAAACGTTCAGCCTACCATTCTGGTATAGACTGATTTCTCCTTTTCTAAGGGATGAGCGTGTCCCTGGGAAGCCTTTGTGTTGTTAACAATTCTAACTGCCTCATTACAAGCCAATCAGACTGTTCTTCTGCAAAAACTAGCCAAACCGTTCCTTTGCAAAAACAGTATCTTAATTTTTCTTACACAGGCACAGAGGGTTACCAATACGGTCAAAAAAGAGGGTGGCTGAGCAGGGGACACAGACTCTTTGCTCTTCTGCCTTTGCTTCCCTACCCCTGCTCTCTCACATCTCCTTCAATTTTGCCCATGGCCATTGCCTGCCAGGAGGCTGCTGCAGCAATTCCTGCACCACCTGAGAGGAAGGTGGACAGGAGGGTGGTGCTCAGTGACCACAGCATTTTTGCCAGGCTGGTCTTTCACCACTTCACTGAAAGGGAATTCTGTGCTTCAGACAGACAAGTAAACTGCAGGTCCTGCTGCCAGACATCACAGAGACCCTGCAGGATATCAACACAGACATCAAGATGAAGGTCCTGCTTGTCTTCAGAAACATGATAGGTCATATGAAGAGAAAAGTGGCCTGCCCCATTGCTCTGCAGCTGGTGGAGAAGTTTATTCCACACTGATGACGTAAAGCTGCTGTGGGAGCCTGAGCCCCACTGGTGGAACTCTGCAAGGACAGCTGCCCTTCAGCCCAACTCTGAGGGCAGAACTTCAGCATAGCTCTTGTGGGATGGTTTCTCTGTTCTGCAGTCCAGCATGGCTTCTCCCTGGCAGGTTGATGCTGCCAGGTGACCTGAGCAACATTCAAATGTAGGGTTTGGGTTTTTTTGTTGTGGTGTTTTGTTTTTTTTGTGTTTTTGTTTTTGTTTTTGTTTTTTTTGTAAATGAAAGGCAAGATGGCAATATTGCATAAGATAGTTCTCAAAAAAAAGCATGATGGGATACATCCCAAGGTACTAAAGGAGCTGGCTGATTACATTGCAGGACCTCTCAGAGTTACAGTAAATGCTGCACTCATATCAGGCAGGTGGCCAGTCACCGGTGGGGTTCTCTAGGGCTCAATTTCTGGGCCAGTGCTCTTTACTCTTTATAAATGATCTGGACACAGGAATGGAATGTACATTAAGTTTACCAGTGATACTAAACTAGGAGGAATTTTGGACTACCTTGAGAGTAAAGAGGCCTTACACAGTGATCTGCATAGACTAGCGAGCTGGCCAATCACCAACTGTATGAACTTTAACAAGAGCAGCTGCCAGATTTTTCACTTGGGACGGGGCAATCCTGGTTATACATGCAAACTGGGGAACCAGAGACTGTAGAGCAGCCCCACAGAAAGAGATCTGGGAGTTTGGGTTGATGGAAAGTTGAGTATGAATCAACAGTGTACCTTAGCAGCCAAAAGGGCCAGCTTGTGTCCTGGGGTGCATCAAGCACAGCACAGCTAACCAGTTGAGGGAGGTGATCATTCCACTGTATGTGCAACCCCACCTTGAGTACTGTGGGCAGTTTTGGGTGCCTCAATTTAAGAAGGACATCAGACTACTACACACTGGGCTTATTCACATGACTGTAAGCAGCAGGTGGAGGGAAGTGACCATTTCCTTTTAGACAGCTGCTTCATTGATTATATTTTTCTGGGGCCAAAGGCATTGGAGGAAGGCAAAGCAGGCACGAGCTCCAAGCATGGCTTGCTGCTTGGTGGAGATGTTGCCCATACAACATGGAAATGGTGACCTAAGCCAGGTTACAGGATGCTGCTGTGCAAGCTCCCCTCTGCTTGGGACACACACTGGAGCACACCATAAAGAGACCAATACACAGTTAAGTTCCACTTGCAACACCATTAGCAATTTATTAACCCGTCAGTCAATGCAGCTTCCAACTCTGACAATGAAATGTGAATGCCTGACTGCACCATAGCCTGAACAGAGGCACCTGCTGTGCTGGGGGAAGGCTGGAGCCCAGGAATCCAGGCTGTGTCCTGCTTCAGTTTCCCCTTTTTCAAAGTGAGAATGATGCTGGTGACTTTACCTGTGAGGCTCTGGGAAGCCAGATACCACCAGCTGGGGGACAGAACGGTAAGAGAATTTGAGGGACACACTCCTTTCCCATCTTTCTGGGGGAGGACAAGTGCCCTTCCCCTCCCAGCACAGGCTCCAGAGCAGAGAGCACTTCAAAGGCAGTTGCTGGCATCTGCAGCTCAGAGGCCAGCTCAGCAGGGATTGTGCAGTGCACCCCATCACGATGCTGGGCACAGGGGAGGCCCCAAATCCCACATTCTTGCCACAGACAGCCAACCTGGACAGCACAAGGGGAAGATAAAGGCAGCCTTGCTCTACCCAGGATGAGAAAGTCTGTCTAGATGTGTAATACAACACGGCTTTCTCTTTTCAGATCACCAAACTGGTCTGAAAAGGCACTTCACTCATCCTGTGAGGGAGGATACACCCAGGAAAAACCTTTAAAAGTGGATTTTCAGTAGAGGTTCACCAGAAAGCAGAGACTCTGCAGCATCATGACAGCCCTTCTCCCTGGCAGAGGCAGTGGTCCACGTGTTAAAGAGCAGCACTGAGATATCCATGCAGGAAACACCCCTGTGGCCCCATGGAGCAGCCGTTACCTAAGACAAATTAGAGGCCATGGCATCTGCAATGGCCTAGGTTCAGGCAGACAGGACCTCCTGCACGATCTTCCCTGCTCCAGCCAAGGATCTGGATTGAAGTTGCCCAGCAAGAGAGCTGCTGGGATGCAGCCGGCAGAAACGTCCTAGTGTCCAAATGGGGAAGACGTTGCGGTATGCAGTGTAACTGATGGCACATGACTTGTTGAATACCCCAGCAATATTCTCCTGAGAGAGACAGAGAGCAAGATGGTATGGGTGACAGGGGGCCACAGTGTGTCTAGGATTTGGTGCTAAGCTCATTGACTTCCTGAAGTCCCCCACCAAAAGCCACATACAACTTCCATTCCACGTAAGGGAAAGCACACTATTGCAACGGCTGAACAGCACCCAGGACATCTGCAACACCAGAGAACCCCTTCGAAATACTAGAGGAAAGATGTACCTGAGGCCAGTCCCCGTTGGGTAGCTGCTTATTAATCAACACTTTGATGCCCCTTTCCAGTACATCAATGTCAGGGTACCTGCAAAGCATGAGGGAGATGTGAACGCTCTTATGCAAACTGTCTGCAAACCCCCATCCACGTGCTTAGGGAACTGAACAACCTCCTGGCTGCCCCCTGAGCTTGTTCCAGGCATGCTGGGTGCTTTGGGAAGGCCCCTCACAACCATGGGACACCAGATATGAATACAGTAACATTTTCCCAGCCTAGAGGGCTGTGATTGTGACCCAGACCTTTGCTTTGCACTGGCTCCCCCTCACCTGGCATTCTGAGCCTCGCTGACCTGTGGAGCACTGTGCAGGCCAGTCCCTCATTGCAGGAGGCTTGTGACCAACAAGGTCACAAACATGGCATGGTCCATACCAGCCAGGCCCAGGGCCTGTGCCACCCCTGCCACACAACCCAGCCTGTGCTTCCCATCTCACTGAGCTCTCTGGGCCAGGTGGTGCCTGAAGAGGTGAGGACTGCTCCTACCTGACAGCCATGAGCCCCAGCAGGGCCCAACATGTGTTGTGGATCTGCGACATGGCACTCTGCACGTATGTGCGTTGCTCACACGACTCGAAGTCCTCTCCCCAGCCGCCATCTGCCATCTGCTTGGAGAGGAGGAACCGGCAGGCCCGGTCCACCTCTCGGCATGCAGCCCTGCAAGGATGGGCAGAGAATCAGACAGGGCACACTCATGTTTCCCAGCTGCAAACAGGAGCTATGCTCTACCCTGCCCATGGCCAGGACTACCCTGAGAGATTGAGGCTCAGGCAGTGAGTACCCTGGTCATATTGCAGGCACAGGATTTGGGAGGGTCATTACATGGGGCAGGAGACTCCACGTGCAGCCAGGGCATCCACCCAGCCCCACCACAGAATCTTGCCCCAGCCCAGGAGACAGGTAGGGGCAGGGGAACCAGACAGCCCCTTCTCACCCGTCCTGATATGTGTGCTGCATACTGGCGAATGCCTCCAGACCAAACCAGGTGCCATAGGTGAAGCAAACCCCCCAGCTCCTAGGAGGAAGGGGAAAGCAGTACTGTCAGGGCTGCAAGGCCCCAGGTGGAGGCAGGTTGTGACATGGATGTGTTCACAGTAAGAGCAGAGCCAGACACAGAGCTGCAGCCTGCCTTCTCCTATGGTGCAACCATGCACGTCCTCCCAGCTCACTCAAGGTCAGCAGCCACTCTAGGACCAGAGAAGCTGAAGCCACCCTAGCCCCCATTGGTTGTCTGGGTCTTGTGCAATGCACAATGTGCCTGCTCCGCCTGGGCTAGAGGGAGATAAAAAAAGAGCAAAGCACAGGAGCTAGAGAAGGATCAGCTCCTACTTGCCCTTCCCACAGATCCAGATCCTGCCAGCCAGGAATGCTTGCCATGTCCCTCTCACACCGGGCAGCCAGGGGAAGACTGCGCACCAGGAACACTGCTTACCCTTCCCATGATCCATCAGCTCGCTGCTTCTTGCGACAGAAGTCCAGGCCCTTCTGTAGAGTCTCCCTGGTCAGGAAAAAGACACCCACTTCTGAAGCAGCTCAAACTCAGTGGCTGCTTCATCAGGGGCATCCATCAGTGCCTCTGACGCTTTGATGGGTTAGAGGCTCAAGAGGCAAGAGCATGAAGACAGGTAGCCACATTGTTCAAGACCTCAGAGTCAAATCATGCACCAGTTGGGTGCTTTTCTGCCTCATGTCAGCATGCAAGCAGAGGACCCAACTTACAACTGGCTGCAAGATCAAGGCAACTGCTAAGTCAAGAGGCAGGCATATCTCCACCAGTTTCCCCCAGCCTGATCCCAAACAGCCTATGCCCTGCTCCTTGAGAGAGGCTGGGCCCCAGCCTCATGCAGGTGGCTCTGGTTTGGAGAAGTCATCAGCATCCCAGCTGTGCACACACCAAGGGTCACTGCAGGGGCTGCTCCATGCCAATACAGAGGTTCAGGCAAGATCCCTGACAAGGCTCAGCAAGGGTTGTGCTAACAGAAGCCATGGCAGGCAGCATGGGACGTTGCAGCCTGCCTTCTCCCCTACCCGACTCTCATCTCAGTGCCTCACCTGATCTCTGGGGCTCTGTGCTCAGGGAACTCATCATGGAAGTGTCTCAGTGCCTGCATGACAGCTGACGTGCACTCCACATAGGTGTAGTCAATCATGATGTCGCCTGCCAGCAGTTGAAGGATATTGTTGCAACAGCCCCTCTGCTGAGGAGCCTCTGAGCCACACACTGCCAACCTCCCCCTTGGACCCAGAGCACACTTAGCTCAAAGAGGGACCTCGGGCAAAGCCAGGCACCCACTGGGCATGGCGAGGCCAGTCCACAGGGGACAGGATGACTGGCCTGACACAGCTCCCCTTACCAAACACTTCTGAGGGGTTCAGTAGCTCCAATAAGTGTCCTCCTCGCTTGGTTTCATATGTGGCAAAGCCTCCATCTGAGTTCCTCATGCTCAGCAACTGCCCAAACAAGCAGAGAAAGCGGTTGGGACTGGCTCACAGGCAATGCCACCCCAGTCTGGCTCCAAGCCAAGTGTGAGGACAAAGTGAGACTCATAAGTCCATGGGGCTGGCAGATAATGCAGGTTCCACACCCATTGACAGGCTGGCCTGATCTGGACCATCAAATTACATCACATATGTAGCTCCGTATCACAGTAAATATGGTGTTGCCATACCAGGCCATGGGCCTTCTACTAGCTTAGTAATACCAGCTCTAACAACTCATCAGGACTTGACCTCTCTTATTTTAGCTCAGTTTAGCTGTTCGCATTTCTCTTGGCCCTAATTTTTGCAGCGCTTACCACATTCACAGCATCAAAGAGGCGCTCAGGGGGAACAAGCTTGGCTATGAAGGGGCACTTCTCCTGCAGCAGCATAATTGACTTCAGCCCCTCTGCTGTGCAGTCTGCCACGATCCAGCCACAGTCTCGGGTGCTGAAGGGGAAGCCACCCTGGAAAGGGTTCAGGAGGGCTCAGCACCTTCCTCTGACCTGTTCTGTTCTTGTAAAGGAGGAAGTGCTGCCCCTCATTCCCATCCCCTCTGTCCAAATCCCAGCCCCATTTGTGTGTTCTTCAGAGACCACTTCCAGCCATTGCACCTTGTTCATATGACGATAATATTTCTGGTAGTCGGGTGGGTTCTCTGGGATCTGCAGGAGACAAGAAACAAGTGAGGACAGGCTGGAGGCGCTTGGCTCCAGGAGCATGGGTTGAAACCATCATAGATGCAGAACCGTGTGGGACTGGGCACCACCTGTCTTTTACTGAGGGAGGCAGACAGGGAAAGAGATCAGCTCTGGAACAGGGAGTGCTGAAGCAAAATCACATTTTGGCCTGGTTTCAGCAAGTGTTGCTGCACCCCTCTTTAGGTGCTTTCCTGCCAGGGAGCCCTCTGCTTTCAATGCTCCCATTGGCAGTACAATGAGCAATACCTATCACTGACGGTGACCCCCACCTTGAGCCACTGGCCTGGCCAGCAGGAGCTAGCAGTCACTAGCCAGGCAGTCACTAGCCAAGGAATCTGGGTTTCCCATAAGGGTGCCTCAAATGTGTGGGTACCAGATACGATGAAAGGCAAAGAAGCCCAAACTCTCAGTTTTCCAGCCTCCTTTAGCCTAGGCGCCCAACCCTTCATCCCTGGGCCTGGCCAATGTCCTCTCCAAGCTGCAAAGACAGCTCCCAGCAACAGGGAGCAGAACACAGGAGGCTGTCCCTAGGACTTTGCTAGTCCAGCCCTTCAGAAGAGCTCTTCATAAGGCAACAGATGCATCCAACAGGGCTCAAGAGCAGCCAAGTCTACTAAGCCAATGTGTGAGAGACACCACCAACTGGCTCTGCTCACCTGGGTGAACCGGAGGAACTCATAGGCATTTTGGAGGCAGGATGTGAATTCAGGCATCTTCTGGGCTTCCGCCTAGAAACAGAAGTGAACAGTCAGCAGTCAGCAAGGAGTTGTGGCCACCAAACATAACTGTCAAGAAGAAGAGGATGTGCTGGGACCTTGCTGACCTGCTGATCTAGGTGCCATTAATGCCTGGCCCTTCATATAGGCCTTTCTATAGGTTTGCATTCATACTTCATTTCCTGTTTCCATTCCAAACTGAACCAACAACTGTAGCCAGCATCACTGAGAGAGATATTTGCACGACCACTTTAGGGGCTTACCAGGGCAATCACATGATTCTTCAAAACACTCATCACAGCTGTTTCTTCCCCATTGCCAAATGGCAATGATCTGGGGCCAAGTACAGCAAGGAGGAAGGGCCAGGGTTTTGCAAGAAGAGTGCAGCAACTGGGAAGTCTAACCTAACCCACTCAGCCGGCGCTGTGGGGTCCTGTGTCAAAAGCAGCTGGCAAAGATGGGCTGTAACAGCTGTGCCGGACACCCTGCCTACCACAGCTGAGGTGGGCTCTGAGAAGACATGTGTTTGCCTGGCTCAGTCATACAATGCAACGCCAGAATTGGCATAGCAGAGGTCTGAGGTCACAGTAGGAGCTGCTGGTATTCAGGGATGCACCAGGAGAGACCATTTTCCTAAGGCAGCACGTAGCATTGAGAAACACAATACCTCCAAGAAGGCTTGGATGGCAAAGGCAGTATCCCAGAGCTGGGATCCATTTGTGCCCTGGAAGAGAGAAAGCAGATAGTGAGGGGCAGGTGCTGGCAGCAGCCTGACATACCTGTGGGGTCTATGGGACAGCATATCCTTCCTGCATTATCCCCACTACCTTACTCTGCCCTGCGTCTCAGTTTTACGTCACCCAGCATCATGGCTGATGTGCTGGCATAGAGGGGACAGAGGTAGCAGCTCAGGGACAGCAAGGGGATAGGACAGCTTCTTCTGCCTGCTCTGTGCACAGCCAAGACAGAATAGGTGGCTAGAGACAGGGAGCAGAGGAACACAGTAACTGTGAGGGAAGCACAGCTCAGTCCACATGCAGTATAAGGGGCCTGTGGGGCCCCAGAACCTGTGGGGATGAAGGGGATGGAGGCCTAGATCTGCCCCCTCAGCTCACAGCCACAGAGAGGCAAACTAGTAGGACAGACATTTCTCACTCCCGGCACAGTCAGGGGAAGTGGCAGTGAGACACACAAGGCCACCAGGCACCAAAGGAGAGATGCCAGGAGCTCAGCCCCAGGGTGAACAAACTATCCCATTATTCCATGGACTTCCCCAGCATCCCAAGGTCCCTCTCCGTCACAGATGAACTCCTATAGCACTTCACCTGCATCTTCATGCCGTCGAGTCCCAGCCTGTGGGAGGAGAGAGCACAGTGCTGCAGTGCAGGCACAGCGAGGGTGCCAGGAATCGGGTTGAGAGCCGCTCACACCACAGAAATCAGAGCCCTGTGCTGTGCCAGGTGGCCCACGCCCAGCCCTTACCAGAGATAGTCAGGGATCCTGGAAACATGCTCCTGAAAAGCTGGGGAGTTCTTCCCATCCACGAACCAGCGAACCAGCATGTTGATCGTCTTGGAAATCTGCCGAGAGCAGTGCTGTCACTGGTCTGGATACAGCTTCTTCCAGCCCCAGAGACTGGAAGATCCCTCCCACCCAGCACAAAGCCATCTAGAGGTGGTCTTCGGCTTAATCCTGACAGCTCCATCTGTGGCATTACTTGGCATAGCTGATTTAGCGGGGCAGGTGCCATGAGATTACTCCAGAGTTTCCCCTCAGATCATTTCCCTGAACACATGGAGAGGTACCCCCTCTCCAGGGCCACAGCTGTCCCCATGCCCTCTGCATCTTTTGTGCCCTGTTAGCATTAAGCTCTTGAGCATTAGGAGCAGCAGGAGGTGTGCCTGGGCAAGATCAGGTGATTATGGTTACATACCACAATTGCAAAGGGCTGGGGCGGGGGAGGGGGGAGGAGGGGGCGCAAAAGCTGGTCCCTAAAGAGCAAAGGGCAAGATTTTTAAAGGATTGACAGTAACTGTCCTACCGGCCCAATGCTGATGCACTTAGTAAATCTGTCATCAGCTTTGATGTGGTCGTACAGCTCTGTGATGGCTCGCTGCCGCAGGTGGGTGCTGTGGTGGGCTTCGTACACATTCATAATGGCTACAGGAGAAGAATGGGACATGCAGTGAAAAACCCACCCCATGCAGCCAGGTTCACTTGCTGTGGCAGGCTGCACCACAGCTCACGTGATGACCAGTCGAGGAAAGCACGGGAACTGCTGTGCCCCAGAGTGGCCCAAGGACCAGGACACAAGGCCTTGCTGCTGTCAGGGAGGGAGAAGCCCAAGGATCACACAAGCCATGTTTCCATCCCAGCTCCTGGGTATACACCAGTAGCTGACAGTAGAATCTAAATAGCCCCCATAGTACAAGGCATCCACCACCAGCTCACATGTGAAGGGCCCCTGTGCCCCAGGCAACACTGCACTCACCATAGGCAACCCCCAGCAGCCAGCTGTGCGGGGTGTACACATCACAGGCAGCCACATTGTTCCTCTGCGCTGGCCAGTCTATGCTGGCATAGTCTTCCACGTACAATTCCTGGCACAAGACAACAAAGGGCATCAGCCTGGCAAGCTGGTAGCAAGCACCCAGAGGCAGCTTACTGCTGGAACTTGGCTCTGCTGCCTGGACAGAGAGACTGTGCTGGTATGAGAGCTGTCACTTCACAAGCCAGAAGCTGGCCCACAAGGATGTGGCTGGTGGTCAAGCAGCCACGTATCCTTGTCGGGGAGCCCCACCAGGGTCAGCTCTTTACCTGCCGCAAGCTCCGTATGAGCTCATCCTCTTCTGCTGACAGACGCCTGGCATAACAGTAGCTCATGGGGAGGTAAACCTGGCGGCAGTGACACCAGAGCCGGGAAGGGTGGGCTGGGAACCATGTAGGAAGCAGCCTGTTCGCAACAGAGAAGGTGCAACTATGAGGAACAAGGATGGCTAAGGGCAGCACGGAGAGACAATATGCTGACAGGGGGATGCTTGAAGCAGGGCATGCCTTTCTCTGTTCCCTGTACTAGGCCTGCTGTTGCTGGTACAGCTGCAGGAGAAAAGGGAATATCGACACAGCCTGGCCCTGCTCAGATCCTCCTCAATAGGGCTGCTCCCTCCGCACCAGGGCCAGCAGACACTACTTCTGGCCCAGCTGATGCACGGCGGGCAGGATCCTGAGCTCAGAGAGGAGGGAGCGGAGAAGTCAGTTCAGGGGCCTCTCTCTTCCCTACATGACTTTGAAGGCAGAGGCCCAGGCTGATGGTTAAGTGCGTTTGAGGACAAAGCACTAACAGCCCTTGGTACTGTGCAGCCCCTGGTTTCCCCCAGGGAAAAATGTCATACACTTTCTCTCTCTGACAGCCAGTGGTGCTTCGAGTAATTAGAGAGGGTAAAAGTGAGGGTTAGAGCCGGCAGCCCTACATGTGGCTGTCCTGTCCTGCTAAGGCCCAGGTTCTGGCTTGGCCACAAGAGCAGAAGACACGGGTGGCAGTCAGGGAGCACACAGATGTATCAGGTAAAGCTAACAGGGACGAGTTCTCCCATCTCCCTTTGGTTCACTGCTACCCAGCCACTGGCTGGCCTTGCTGCTGGTCTCCCAGCTGACAAGTAGCCTGAGCACCACCAGTTCCAGGCCATAGCTGGAGTTATCACAGCAAACACCAGTGCCTGGGACAGCTCTGGGTCGAGGCTGGTGGAAAGACTGACAACACCCCTACCTTTACATTGAGGGTGGCACATACCACATTTCTGGGAGAAGCGTGTTCATTCCCTCCCAGCTGTACACGTTCAAGACAGCCAGCCAAAACTTCCCCCAGGAAGGGATTCCCACAGCACCTCCTGCAGAGAGCAGTATCTGTTTTCAGGTTTAACACAACCATGCCAGCTCCCTGCTTTCTTCCCCATCACAGGATCCACTTCTCATGTTTGGGAGCATGCCATTCAGGCTGGGACACATGTCCCGAAAAAGGGCAAGCAGGCAATGGTACAAAAACTTAACACATTTTCCCACCATTAATTGAAAATGCAGGTGGCATCAAGGGCAAGCAAGAGCAACAGGTCCTCTGCTGTCAGCCCCCCATGTTCCATGCAGCCCTCGGGTTCGGCCAGACCTCTCTCACCAGCACACCAGCTCCACAGCTGCTGTGCTGGGTGCAACAGAGCTGACCTTTGCTGTGCAGGTTGACACGGGCCCGCACAATGTCAGGGTCATCTGGTCCGAGCCCCAGGATCCTGAGGGCTATGTAGTTGAGCGCTGTGCCAAACACCGTTGATTTGTCTTCCACATGCCTGTTACACGTATACACAGAGACAGCATAGCCATTAGCCAGCTACTAGCATTAGCCAGACACAACCTACTGCAGGGCTGTCTTTCCTGGGTGGAGTGGGATGCCGGGATGACTGTGGAAAAGGGGAGACCCAACTAACCCAGGGAGAAACATTGCTCTGGACTACCCTGTCACCCATGATGCTTTGGGATAAAGTACCACAGAGGAGATGCAGTCAGACTTGATGCTCCAGCCATCTCTGTGGCAAAAGGTGTACCTGGAGTGCTACACAAGCAAGTCCAACCACCCAGAGGTATCACAGTTGCAAAGTCCCACTCCCCAAGCCTAGGCAGATTTGACGGTAGCTCCAAGTGCTGGACCTTGGAGGTATCATCACTAAAAGAAGCATCTTTACTACTCACAAGCCCCAGCCTCCGTCTGGGAGCTGCACAGAGCGTAGGTAGCGCACCATCTCTTTCCGAAACCCCTCCGGCAGCTGGATCTTTGCAGTGTGGCATGTGATGAGGAGACCTGGCAGATCAGACAGGCTGGTTCTTATACGAACCCAAACACGATACATTCACCCCTCTTGCAGGGAAGGCACCCTGCAAGGCCTACCTGGCAGGAGGAAGAGGGGCCCGCCGTAGTCACCTGCCCAGTGCCCGTCCTCGGCCTGCAAGGTGGCGTAGAACCGCATACCCTCGCAGGCAGCCTCCCAGGCCGTGTCGGCCGGCGGCAACGGCCTCAGCGCCTTGCCCTGCAGGGTGACAGCACCTCAGCCGGGGCTGCCCCTCGGCCCGGGCCCCGCTGCCCGCCCGGTCCCGACCCGGCCCCTCGCCCCACACCGTGTCCAGGCCGAGGCTGTGCTCCTCCAGCGCCGTCTGCGCCCGTCGCTCGCCGCCCGCCTCGCCGCCATCGCCATCGCCATCGCCTAGGTAGCGCCAGCACTGGCGGCCGCCCTCGCAGCGTAACCGCCAGGCAGGCAGCGCCGTGGCCGCCGCCGAACGCCGCGGGCCGCCGCGCCGCCGCACCGCCCTGCCGGACACGGACACCGTTAGCTGCGGCCGCCACTCCCGCTCTGCCCCGCCCCGCCGGCTCCCCCCCTCCTCCCCCTTTCCCCGCACCGCGCATGCGCGACCCGCCCCGCCCCGCCGGCTCCCCCCCTCCTCCCCCTTTCCCCGCACCGCGCATGCGCGACCCGCCCCGCCCCGCCGGCTCCCGTACGCCAGGCCGCGCCGGCACCCACCCGCCATCCGCCGCCATCGCCGTCCCCGTCTCCGTCCCCACCATCGCCGGGTCGCGACCGCACCCCCCTGGGCCGATATCGCCTCATGGGCGGTAGCCAATGGGACCGCGGAGCCGGGCGGGCGGCCCCGCCCCGCCCCTAAGCCCCGCCCCGCGCCCGTGGCGGGTGGGGGGGCGGTCCCCGGCGGCCCCGCGCGCCCCGGCTGGCTCTCCTCGGCCGCCGCCGCGGCCTTCTCCTTCCTGACGCTGCTGGGAGCACGGCGCCAGGTTCTGGGGCGCGCCTTTGCCCTCACAAAAAGCCGCGTCAGGTGGTTTTGGGCTATAAAGGTGCTCTCACAAGGCTGTTCCCTGGCCAGTTACCACACCACCACCCTTTTGTCTGGGCGGCATTAGGAACCTCCTGCCTTCGTGTACCTATTGCCCATGTCACAGCTCCGTGGGTGGCATTTCTCAGAAGTCTGCTGCCAGCTCCAGCAACCACCACGGGCGTTAAAGGCACTTTTATTTAAAGCCAAGAGCTGTAAGTTTCCCTTTCTACCACAGACTTCCTTGCAGGCTGGTGCACAGACCTGACGGGGGTGATGCTCCGTAAGGGCAAGAAGGCTGCCCAGCAGGGAAGGGGGATCTGGAGGGGAACAGGAGATAAGCAGCAAGAGCAGCAGCTCGTGGTGGTGCCAGACAAGCGGGTGGTTGATGGACACGCGCCCACATGTGCTGATGGTGTTTCACTGTTTAGCACTGGTGGTTCCTCCTGAGGACCCAGCCTTACATGGGTGGCTGTGGGCCATGAGCCCAGGCTCAGCTCCACAGGCATCGCCCTTGGACCCGGTGGCCCCGGGTGCACAATGAGCTCTGATGCCTGGCCTCAGGGCATGCTGTGATGGTGTTGCCTCTGGTTTTGAGGGGATATACCACTGTGTCTGTCTGGTTCTGCAGGGATATGCCACTGTGTCTGTTTCTGTGCATGTCTCCCTCCTTGCAGCACCTCCTGTCATGGGGACATCATCGCCCTGCCAGCAGCCAGGACCCAGCTCCTCTGCTCCATGTGTTTGCCCCAGGCACAGAGACCACGCTCGCTTCCCCAGCGACAGATTGGCATGACAGTGCCAACCCCAAGAGCTACCCCCCCCACCTCTGTGCACCCTCAAAGCCTGGGCACATGGTTTCTGTTGCTAATGAAAATAATAAACCAACTCCAGCTGAGTCTGGGTGCCCAGTCCACGTCCTTGTGGACCATGAGGGGCTGGGGACACCATGTCTTGGTGCAGTGCCAGCCATGGGGACAGTGCACCCTTATCCATGTGTGCCCATGCCCCCATTACCCCTGTTCTCCCTGGCTCCCCTGCACCCCACCAGGCACTGCTGCCTCGGGGAGCTGTTTTGCTCACCAAACCTGCAAAAAAGCTCCCAGAAAAGGCGATGCTGGCAGCACCCTCTGAAAGCACTTGGCATGGCATCATCCTTGGCATGGCTCTCCTGGAGTGGCAGGCACTGCTAAATACAGGGGCCCTGCTTGGGTGAGAAGTGGTGTGGTGGGCTGGGGTGACACCCATAAAACATTATGTGATGACTGCTGTAACCATGAGGCTACAAGAGAACAGACACGTGGCACATCCTGTCACAGGCACGAGGGTCTGCCAGCCCTTATAAAAACAACATCAGGGCTGGAGTGGGGATGGGTGGTGGTTTCACCCCTGGTATCAGGTGATGAGGTGAGTCAGGCACCCCCACTGTGAACCCTGCCTTGGTGCCTCCAGCACGGGTGCAGTGTCAGGGGCAGGGAGAATGTCACCCTCCCGCAGGTGCTGCCATGGGACAGCAGTCCATGAGGTCTATGAAGAGGTGGCAGAGCTCCTGTCGTGTCCCAGTGACATGCCCCCATCTCTGCCAACATCCCCAATGCTGCCCTGACTTTAGCAGCACTCCCTTCCTGGGCCAGTGAGCAAGTGGGTTTTAGCCCTCGAGCTCAAGAGAGCTCCCCTAATGGAGGTATGAACTCCATCAGACACTTGGGTGGTTGGGAAGGGGCTAGCACTCTGCCGTGAGCTGGAGAAACCCAACAGGAGTCTGGGGAGGTGCATGAGGAGCCAGGGAGCCCCTTGGGGGACCTGGCGTTGCATCACTGGCAGAAGTGACTGGCCCAGGGATGTCAGGGACTGCTCTGCAGGAGGCAGACCTGAGCTGGGCTGCAAATGGGATTTTGTGGGACAGTAATAGGCCTGGCTGACAAACCCTCCCAACATAGGCTGGGGCCCTGTAGCTGCATCCCAGAGCTGCGGGTACATGGACTTAAAGTGCACATCCACAGCACAGATGAATTTCCCTTTCCTTTCCCCCTGCAGACATGATTTTTTTTACCATCTCTGTCCCTTCAAGGAAATGCATTGTTTTCATAAAACACACTATAAATCCTGCTCTGGGAAAGAAGCATGTGAGCCAGAGATGCTTTACTTGCCGCTGTTGTGTGTTGGAGGGGCTAGGTGGGAATTTAACACATACTTGTTTAAATGTGGTGATAAAATTTCTTCCTGCTGCCTTTCAGAGTGAGCCGGCTTTCCTCCTACTGCAGAGGAGACACCAGATCAAGCTAAGCCAGTGGGAAGTTCAGGCAGAAAAGCCCAAATTCATGGCCGTAAATACTTGTGATCAAAGTTCAACCTTGACTCTAAGGCCCTGGAGTCAGGGACCACCTCCATGTCCTGTGCACTGCCTGGCACAGCAGTCCCCGGGGGCTTCAGGGGACAAGGGGGGCTCAGGGACAAAAGAGCTACTCCCAAATGTGGCACCCATCAGTACCGCAGGACAAAAACATGCCTGTGAATTAATGGTTACTGTATTCACACACTACACGTTGAATTTAAAATGCTCCTGCACTAGCGAATAGCTCTTCACTCATGTGCAGCATTACCTCGGGGATTATTTGGTGAGGATACAGTAATTTTATTTGGGAATTATAGAATTAATTTGGTATTAATTTCATAAACTAGGCTTAGGTCACACACAGGTTCAGCCCTGGCTGCATTCAGTAACAGCAGAATTTTGTCTGAACAGCTAACCGTGCTGGAGTCTTCCCGGGGGGTGTTGTGGCACACAGGTAACAGCTTTGACTTGTGCCTAATACCACGCGTCTTCACTAGGGAGAGCTGTGTTGCTTCTCTTGCACAGTTTAAAGAGACAAAGGGAACTCTAGGAGTTCACTGATAAGGCTGCTGTATTTGGGGCTTAATAGCCTGTTGTTTATTTTTGATTTAAGAAAAAAAATTATCATAATGAATCTGCCTGAGACAAGCTTCCTGTAAGTATCTCCAATTCCTTGTGGATGCCAAAGTCTTCAGGTAATTTTTGGTAATGTTTGCCTAAAGGCAGTATGTAAGAGGAACCACTTGATTTTATTTTTCTGTCAAATATGCCTGCCTTAGAAATTCCATTTTAGTTATGAAACTTTTATTTTTAGTAATTGCCAAACTCCTGTTACCTGGGCTTTATTTTTATACTAGTTTTTATATGTCTGAGGTTTAGACCACAGTTGACAGGACAATACTCCATTCCTGTTGTTTGTGGGTGCTCTGCTTGCTGGAGACATTAGAAGCTGAAAGTGTCCTTCTGAGAAAGGGATGCCATCAGCTCATAAAAGCAAACGCCACAACTTGCCCCCTTTTATTGCAGTCCAGCACACGAGACTCAGTTCACAAGGTCTTATCTGCCAACTGCTATTTGTTATGCTGCTAGGTTAAAAATTGCAAAGGTACTTTAAAGCCGTGGGATATCATCTAGTTTGTATTAAAAAGGATCTCATCAAAGGGATTTTACAAAACACCATCTAAATATGGCCACCTCTGCTTTGAGAGTCCTGAAATGGCCACTGTTTCAGCAGAAATATTTTGAGCGGAAACACAGGTGTTTTAGAAGCATCTTTAAAACCCGCGTGGTTTCCTCTGTCCCTGTTAAGGTAACTTGGCTCTAAGCAGCAAAGGGTGTGAGCCTTCAGCACTCTGCTCCACCAGCAGCCGCACAATGGTCTGCCGCTGAGGCTGCTGTCTGTACCCGGGGCTGGAGAGACACTCAAATTCGATGCTGCAGTGCCCTCTCTCAGCGCAGGTTTGATGGAGAACATACTCATATATCTTTCTAATGAACTTAAGAATAGTCTCTTGTTGTTTCAGCTGAATTCAGCCAGGAACTGACCTAAGGTCAAGGCCATACTTCAGACAAGGTAAGAGCATTCCAATGTTTTCAACTCCAGAGAATTTGTTGCAGTTGCAGCAGCACTACTCGGTGCTTTAAGGGGTCACAAAAACTGCCAAAATGATGGCACCAGGTGGGCCAGCAGCAAGGTACAGAGCTGCTCCTCTGCAACTCTAGTGCATAGTTGTGCTGGGAGGACAGTGGGGGAACAAAGGGACTGGGGGAAATGGCAGTTAGCCAGAACCCAGGATTTATGATGTGAAGGTGAATGTAAAGCTACCTTTGCCTGTGGTTCCCAAGAGGGAGACATCACCTAAACCTTGCAAGTCTGTTCTGTGGGAGCAAAAAAGACTCACTACTCATCCCATGGAGCCTGTCCAGTCTCTCCTAGTCCTCAGGCAGAGGCAAAAGCGACATTTGCATAGGGCTGGCAGAGATGGTGCAGGGCCCAGCGGGTCCCTCCTGGGGGCAGACACAACCCCTCAGGCCCCCTGGACCTACATGCAGGGCACTAAATGGAGCCCATCATTTCCCTCCAGCAAGTTCAGCAAGCACCAGCCCACTTCCCAGATGTGTCCTGCTGTTTCTGCTTCTAGGCATCATTTGAGGCTTCTCATGAGGACTATAGCTCAATCTCTGGCTGCCGCGTTTGTGGGTTCAAAAATGGACACAGCCACCATTGGCACAGAGCCAGGGAACCTGCTTTCTGCAATGCTGCTTTATGTTCTGGGATTGTGAGCACAGCCCTGCGGAGGCAGAAGCAGCTTCTCCCTCCCATACAAATTCCTCTGCTTTCATTACTTTTTTCTCCCAGTTCAATGACCACCTGGCAGAGCCTGGTGCCACACACACCAGAAAGACAAAGAAATAGAGCGGCTTTTCTCCCTGAGCCTGCTAAGAAGAGCCCACATTGCGTTTTACTGGGAAGAAGGAGACAGGCAGAGGGCTGAAGTGTTTTGCTCGGCCTTGGGCTCTGTAAAACCTTCTGTTTCTTTAAACACATCAATCCAAAGCTCTGGCAAGAAAACAGTGACCCAGAGGAAATAAGCCCCAAGGTTACAGTCCCCTGTTCAAAGATCAGGACCTTGAATTTTAAAATAATGAAAGCAGCTCTTTGGGCAGCCCTAAAAGCACAGCTAGCTCTCAGCCCCACACCTATGCCCAGTCCTCCTGGACTTTCACAGGTTGCATCAGGGATGACCCAGGCCAGGAGAGCAGTGGTTGCTAGGATATGAGTCTGAACAAGGATCAGGGAAGTCACCTGGAGCTGCTCATTAGCAGAGGCAGGAAAGGATCAAGGTTTCTGGTGTTCACACCTGATCCTGTTGCTCCTTCCCACCCTATCTCTTATGCTTATCACATTTCTCCACAGGAGCTGACCATGCTAATAAAATGACACCTCTGGGCTTTCAATCATGGGTATTGCTAACCTGTCCTCTTGGTAACAGTGGTGACCTGTTCTGAGTTGCACTGTGTCTGAAATTTAACAAAGGCCTAAGAATAAAGCCATTATTGATGCTGTGCTACAATGAAAATGGAAACGTAGAAGTGAGAATGGAAACAAGTAACAGCACACAGCTTCGCCTTTGGCTCATCCCATCTCATTCCTGGGAAATGGGGTGGCTAGGCAATGAAACACAGCAAAAACCTGCTTTCTTCAGCATGTTCTCTCTGTTTATCAACCACCTGCTTGTACTGTGCCATCAGAAGCAGTCTGGGCGAAAGATGCTGCTCGCTCCTTTTGCTGCTTGTCACCTGTTCCCCTCCAGATCCCCCTTCCCTGCTGGGCTGCCTGCTGGCCCCTACAAAGCATCACCCCCATCAGATCTGTTCACCAGCCTGCAAGGAAGTCTGTGGTGGAAAGGGAAACGTACAGCTCTTGGCTTTAAATAAAAGCACATTTAATGCCCATGGTGGCTGCTGGAGCTGGCAGCGGACTTCTGAGAACCACCACCAATGCAGCTGTGACAAGGACACCAGGTACACGCAGGCAGGAGGTCCCTGACACCACCCAGACAAAAGGGTGGTGTTGCAGTTACTGGCCAGTTGAAAGCCTTGTGAGAGCACCTTTATTACCCAAAACTACTGAACGCAGCTTTTTGTGAGGCTACGATAAGGCATGCCCCAGAACCTGGCACTGTTCCCCCACTAGGCATCAGGGAGGAGCTGCTGCCAGCTCTGTCCTTCAATCGCTTGCAGCTTGATAGAACTGCAACTCCCTGCAAAGGGTCCGGCTGTCCCCCAGACTGATGGGGTGCCAGAGAAGACACAGCCAGACCCATCTCAGAGGTGCACAGTGAAGGGACAAGAGATCGCAGGCACAAGCTGCCGTGATGGACATTCCCATCATGTGCAAAGAAAAACCTCTGCCCCAGAGGGTGCTACGGCCCTGGGTCAGGGTCCACAGGGAAAGGGGGGGCTCCATTGTTCCCCTGCCTTGGCTGTGGGGTGTCTTGGGGCAGGTGTTGGGGCCCTCAACTCAGCTCAGCTCTGACCGTGCCTGTCCAGCCATGGCTCTCTGCCTTTACTGTGGACAAGCCAGGCTGGCTCTCCTGCTGACTGCCCAGTTTTGTTTTTTTTCCTCACAATGGCAGCTTTGTCTGCAATGGCTCCCACATCTGCAGCCGTGGGCCTGCAGCAAGTCAATGTGTCCCTGTGTGCACTGCTGTGCAGTGCGGGCCCAGTGCCCAGCTCTGGATTCCTCCAGCTGTCATTGATGCTGTGGGGGGTGCTGCGGTAGGGGCCAGGGCTCTCTGTCTCTGGGTATTAGAAGCCAGTGAGTCCCTGGGGCACCCAGATGCATTGCATTGCTGTGCCACAGTCCTGCCGCCAGCAGTGAGGCGAGAAGGGCTGGGGGATACCGGGGCAGGTGCCTGGCTGCTGGAGCAGGTGGGCTGCTGCCATGGGATGGGTGGTGCGGGGGGCACCATCGCAGCTCCAATCTCTGCCACTACAGCAGAGGCCAGCGGGGAGCTAAAACACTCGGTCTTGCAGATGGGAAGCAGGCACTGCTGCGGGCAGCTAGCTCAGCCTGGTGCAGGCAGGGCGTAAGCATGCAAAAAGCTGTTAGGAAGCATGCACAAAATGCTTCAGGAGTTATTTCCTACCTGATCGGAAAGAGTCTTGCAGTTTAGACACCAGCTGCTGCACAGGGGAGGGCATCAGCTTGAGAGTCAGGCCATGGGATGAGATTCAGTGCCTTCAGCATTGGGCCTTGTGTTGGTGAAACAGGAGCCAGGCTACAGGACAGGAGACATTTATCCGTGGTGTATGAATTCACTGAGTGCCAGAAAATAAGGCTTTTATTTTCTTTTCCCCAGCCAGCGTCAGTGCGTTCAACAGCCTTTGGGAAGGTGGTTTTGCATCTCTCCCTTTTTGATCAGTCTCTTTGGTTTGTCCATTTCTGAAATCCACAGGAAACACTGCAACCCCAATTATTAACATTCCCGAGAGGGCCTCCAAATCAAGCATGGGAGGAGGGAGGTTAGAGGAAATCTGCTTATTTTGTCCTGCTGGCACTCATCAAAACTGGTTCCTGCCTGGGTTCCCCTGACTGCTCAGCTGGAGAAAGGCCTGAAGTCCAGAACGGCAGAGGTGACAGTGGGGACAGCAAAATCTTTCTGAAAGCTCATTGCAGAAATGAAACCCGTGCCTGCCCCTCTCTCAAGCATGGAGAACAAAGCAATGGGTTAAGAAGCAGGAGCCAAAGAAGAGGTGAAGTGACAGCATGCCACCTGCTAGCCAGGTCAGCACATATGGAAAACAAAGGAGCACCTTGCTGGAAGCCACCAGGGCTTTGCGGCTTCTCCTTGTTTTCTGTGCTCTGCACACACAGAGACTCAAGGTGCCAAACTCACATCAGTCCCAGGGGATGTGCTGGCTCTCCGTACGTGCCGGTCCTTTACTAGCACTCCTCACGCTGTGGCTCTCCTTGCCTTGAGAGCTCTTGGTGGAAGGGCCAAGGTCTCTCGGGATCTTCCTCCCTGAAGTGAGAGCTGCTAGCGGTGCTTTTCAGCAGCATGTTTGGAGTGTGGGCTCCAGCGCTGCTGATGCATGGAGGGTGCTCTGGGGTGGCCATGCTTGCAAAGCAAAAGGCATCACTGGAGCTTGCCTAGGCTAACGCACCCATCGCTCCCTCTGACCTCAGGGCCACACTGTGACCATGTCTGAGCTGGAAAAGGCCATGACTGTCATCACTGATGCCTTCCACCAGTACTCAGGAAAAGAGGGAAACAAGCACAAGCTGAAGAAATCAGAACTAAAGGAGCTCATTAACAACAAGTTGACCCATTTCCTTGGTGTAAGTATTGCCCTCCACGCAGAATGCCTGGCCGAGCTCAGGGAGCCACACTGAGCATCTGCTGGGCTCTGCTAACTCCACCTCCCATGGAAAGCAAGCACAATGGAAGGTTGTTTTTTTTATGCAGCAGTGTGTTAAACACTGCTCCAGCTCTACAGGAGCAGCAGGTGGCAGGACAAGGGCAACAGCCTGCACTGGGGGCTGGTGTTCGTGTTGGATACTAGGAAAATATCTTCCCCTGGGAAAGGGGGACAGCCTTCTCAGTGGCACAGCTGTGGCTGTGATTCCCACTTCAGGAGGGCCGCTGCTGTGCAGATGCCCCTGCAGGCATAGGGCTGTGCCCCAACAAAGACAGGAATCAGCAACAAGCTATTTGAGATGCATCTGAACAGAGATTCAGCCATGAAAGCACCCAAGAAACAGGGACATGTTACTGTCTGGGCCTCGTGCTGATCCTCTTCTGCTTTGGCTGCTTGTTTCTTCAGGAGATCAAAGACCAGGAGACTGTGGACAAAGTCATGGAGGCTCTGGACAGCAATGAGGATGCAGAGTGTGACTTCCAGGAGTTTGTAGCGTTTGTTGTGATGGTCGCCGCTGCTTGCCATGAGTTCCTTGAGCATAAGTGAGATGGTGGGAAGCAGGTGAGCACCTCCTGCTCATGCCGGAGAGATGCAGAGCAGCGTCGCTCCTCCAGGAAAAAGACTGGCTGCGATTAGGGGCTCCTTGGAGCTAGTCTTAAGCAGCTTATGAAGTTCTGTGAACAAAAAACACCCGCACAGCTCAGAAAAGTCTATTGGCAGTGCCCACCTGGTTAGGTGTGGTGTGCAAATTCCTTGTCTTAAGCTCCTTCCCTGCTGCTGTATGCAAGGAACATGATAAGAGCAGGAAACTAGAAGAGCAAGCTGGGAAGCTTTTTAAACAAAACAAAGTAAAACTCCTCCAAAACTATTACGGAGCAACATGAAACCGATCTTTAAAAGGCCACTTTTATGTTTTCTTGCCACTGAAATTTTGATTCTGGATGTAAGCATGCCATGCTACAAGCACAGACACAACCACCGTGGCACTGTCATCCAAGGTCTGGCAAAGAAAAATACCAGAAATAAAGACAAATCATTATTTTGCAGTTACCTTTGCAAGCTAACTTTTACGGGATACTAGAAAACTAGCAAGTATTTTTCACTTCCATAAGCAAACTTTTATGTTTAGGTGAGAACAGGATTTTTTTAAAAAAAAGTGACCGGAGGAAAAGATAGCGGTGTATATTATTTTAATAATGTGAATTGGAATACAAAAAAAGATAGAACTCTGCTTATATGGCACTGACATAACTGAACTGGAAATACAACAGTGTGTCTAGTTCCTCCTACACAACACGACTGGTCACAAAACAAAATCTAAAGACTGTACCAAAAATTTACATTAGAATCTGTCATGACAAGAAACTCCAGGTTAGAAACATCTAATTTGAAATATCTGGCCATGTAAATATTTAAAGTATATTAACCAGCTGAATATAAACATCAGTTCAACAATAAGATTTGTATCTTAGCATACCCAGCATCAAGTAAATCTTGAAGTGCAAAAAGACATTTATTTAATGTAGTTTTGTTAGCTGTAAATTAGTTCTGAGATGTAATCCAGATCTATCATCTACTAACATGATTTCTGCATGATACACTGCAATACTTTAAATGTGCAAGCTTTCAGAAAATTCCTTTTTTTGGCCTTAAAATAGAGCTGTGACTATACTATAGGAACCAAAACCAGAAGCCTATCCAAAAAGATCCTTAAAGTGCATAATACCTGTTTTCACACAATGGCCAGAAAAGAACATTAAAAAAATCAGGGATGTGGTATAGAAAATTAAGAATGTACACTTAAAAAGAACTTGCTCCTTCCTTTTTTCTGCTACAATAAATTCCTGGGTAACAATAAGTGATAAATAAAGGTGTAAAGTAGCATCATAGTGCCATTACTAGAATGACATAAAGCTGACATAAAAAGTCACTACAAAGTACTGGTTCACAAAGAACACTGCTGCAACAAAGGCAGTTTTATTAATGTTTACAAAATTATTTAACACTCACTGGAATCCAATCTCACCCCCAAAATATATCTGCAACATTCCGTTTCAACAGCAACCCTTTTGTGGCATCTTGCCTCATTCCCTCTGCATGGTGACTGGCCAGCAAACCAGCTACAGCAATTTTTTAATTACCTTCCCAAAAGATCAGGTGAAAAAAAAAACCCCCAACATTCTCGTAGCTTACGATAAGCTGGGATTTCAAATGTCAATTTAAGATGAATTACAGATTTTTGACACCTGTCTTCATTAGTCTTGAGAAAGATGAGTTAAATTGCTTTGGCAATAAAACCTACCATACTTTAAACGCACTTCATACGCAGGATTATCTGGATGACAAGTACAATGCCTTGTTGTAATTAACAGTGAGAAAAACAGAAAAGACTCAAAGATGCTATCATACCGCTACGTACAGTGCTTTTAAAAACAAATTGCATTTTGCAGGATAAATTCATGCTTGTTTCCTAAGCTCACTGTTGCTATAACTGTTTTCTGTAGGTGCACCACCTCTCTTGTCTCTTCCAACAAAAACTTCCCCTTCATTTAAGGGACTACAATTCCATATACAAAGAAGCATCCCTCTTTCAAACTGGACAAAAGCAGGTGCTTTGGTCAGGAATCCCTGGAAGTTTGTGTTAGAAAACGCTGCTGACATGAAACAAAACCACCGGGACCCATGAACGGCGTAGAATCCCCCTGTAACCACAGAGCACTCCACACCGCATACAGTCTGCAAGGAGCCTCAGCAGACTTCTACGTACCTGCTGCGCCCAAAGAAGCGTTTGCATTGAACCATGCATCGGAGAAAGAATTCCATTTGGAAACATGCTCTGGAGTAATGCTGGTAGAGCATGTAATTTTCTTTTGATAAAAATTAAACCTGATACTCTACCTCTCGTGAGCCATGCTACAGAATGCCAGGAACAGTTCCTTGTTTTAGTGACCTTTACAGCTTTCCTGCCTGCTGCTGTTTTGGGTCAGCCTGGTGAGGTTGCTTGAGGCTGTCATGTCGGTGCTGCTGTTTCTGTTCCTGCTTTTTCTTTTGAGTTAGTGCTTTTGCCCTAGTGGTCACAGGCCTGGGCTGATCATCAGGTCTCTCTTCATCCTGCTGGTGCTTTTTACAATGTTTTTCAAAGGTTGAAATTTTGGCATATGTCCGGTTGCAAACCAAACAGTGGTATGGCCGCTCCCCACTGTGTGTTCTCATGTGAAGCTGGAGGTAAGAGGACCTGGAAAATGCTCGGCTGCAGACCGAGCAGCACTGAGGCTCGCGTACCTCGTGGGTCTTCAGATGCTGCTTAAGGGATGATGCCTGCTTGAAGGCCTTCCCACAGGTGGAGCACTTGAAGTTCCTCTCGCCTGACTCAAGAACCTGGTGTGACATGAGGTGGGCAGAGGAGCGGAAGTTCTTCCCGCACTTTTCACACTTGTAGGGCCGTTCCCCGGTGTGCAGGCGGATGTGGAGGACCAGCCCAGCCTTCTGTGTGAAGGCCTTCTCGCACTGCAGGCACTTGAAAGGCCTCTCACCTGTGTGCACGCGGCGGTGGGTCGTGAGGTGCGAGGAACGCCCAAAGAGCTTGCCACAGTCCTCACACTTGAAGGGCCTCTCACCAGTGTGGATGGCCTTGTGGCGCACCAGGTGGGAGGACTGGAGAAAGAGCTTCCCGCAGATGGGGCACCGGTACTTCCGCTCGCCCGTGTGGGAGCGGAGGTGGAGGGCAAGGTGCGACGAGGAGATGAAGGCCTTGCCACAGAGCAAGCAAGCGTGGGGTCGCTCTCCGGTGTGGGTGCGCTTGTGGAGGACCAGCCCCGAGGAGAGGGCAAAGGCCTTGGCGCAGACCGGGCAGCGGTAGGGCTTCTCCCCGGTGTGGACCCTGCGGTGCTTGGCCAGGGCGCCGGCCTGCGCGAAG
>KZ506690.1:76374-137316 GCA_002844005.1 Limosa lapponica baueri | reverse complement strand
CGGCACGAGCCCGCGCCCCGCGCGCATGCGCTGCGGGCGCTCAATGGTGACGTCATAAGCGAAGTGCAAGGCCTCCAGGGCGGGCTGGTGTCCGCCATCTTCTCCTTCGCAGGGAGGGCGCCTCCGGCGGTGTCCCGGCGCCGCTCCCGCAGGGGAGGGCCGACAGCGGCTCTGGGGAGCGCCTCGGATGGGAGCCCGCTCCGTGCCCGGGCAGCGCAGCAGGCCCCTCTCCCTCCCGTCTCCCCGCTGCGCTGACCCAATGGGCATTTATGTCAAGATGGCACCGTTGGCTTTGCTGTGTCCTCAGCCCCAAGTTCAGAAAATCGTGTGTGGCAGGTGCAAGCTGTGGGTGGGGAGGACCCCCCCACCGGTCAGGGCAGGGCGGTAAGCCAGACCCCAGAGAGCATTTCCATTTGGGGACTGAAAACATAAGAAATCCAAGGACACCCAGGCTTTTGAGGATGTGCAGTTGCTTTAATTGTAAAGCAACTGTAACGAAATTTTGCAGAAAAAGCTGTTAAGGCATTGAACTGTCCAAAACAAAAAGGAAAAGTGTACTGTAGATAAGCTAAATTTTTGATCTAACAGCCTAAGTTTCAACAATCAGCAAGTCATTTTCAAGAGCTGTTTTGAAATGTTTAATGTGCTTTTTTGTTTTAGATTTACAGGGCAACTTGTCTCACTGTCATCAATATCTCAATACAAAAATCCTACAATGCTTTATTCGCTGAAAAACTACAACATTAAAATTAGGGTTAGGTAGTTTTCCTTTTACCAGCTGTTTTGTTACGAGGAATATCCCATATCCACTGCCAAAGGTTGCTGTACTTAAGTTAGACAAGTTCTGTACATAATTACAGTCATAGTAGAGTGTGCAGCTGTATAATATACCACAGTCAAACACTGTGAGGGCAAAGAACTACTACATATGAAAATTTTTTGTTGAAGATTTTATAGTTTATTTGACCAAGAGTCAATTTGCTATCCGTATACCAGGAGACTGGCATCCATCTTTCTTAGGCACTGATCCAGGCAGAATTGCCTTGCAGAGAAACCTGGCTCTTTTGCCAAACTTACGCATTATTAAAAAAATTTTATGTAGCTCAAAGTCTTTAACAACTCTATAAAAATAATTATTTGCTAGTTTCATGCTTATCTTCAAATACATGAAGTATTTGAGATGCTTAACATTCTCTTTCTGAATTAGGTTCACTGCAGTATTAGATCAGGCAGAAACTTCAAAACCTCAATTAGTCAAGTGTGGCTCAACCAATTGGGTATGTCAGCTTGAACAAAAAAGTCTAAATACAACTCTAAAAAAAAAAGAAGTTTGTACCACAGCAAATCAAGGTAACTAACACTGAATATCTTTTCCACAGTGGAAAAAAAAATAATCACTATCATAAGTTTTTGCACAGGATACTGAGGAAGAACATACTGTAAGACCATGCTTTGTAAACATTTCTACGAATCATTCAGAGACTATTGGCTTTGGAATGACTTTTCAAATACTTGGCGTTATGCAGGGCAGTAATTAACAGCTAATGCTATGAAAACAAGCAACTTTAACATGAAGTTACAACAGCAAGAGCAGTGAAGGCTCCTGCATCAAGTAATTAAAGCTGGATATTAACTTATATTTTATTATAAAGTTTATAGCATTACAGAGTCCAGCATGGCACAATAAGTAACCTTGTTACAGTTGCACTATTTGTTTTTGCTTGGTACAAAAAGGCTGAACAGCAGCGTAATTGTTGTTATATTGAATCTGGGATTGGAATGAATTTGTTTCTTTTGAATAAGGACGAGACAGTGATTTAAAATAAAAAGGCTGCATTTTTAAATCTCAATTATGTGCAAAATTCCTTTCCGTACAGTAGAGAATATGGTAGAGATGTGTGCAACCTTGAAAGTTATGTCCCAACCCAGATACTGCCAATATATTGCAAACAATCACGTGGAGGGTAAAATCTGAACGGTTACTCACGACTTTCAGTATTATTTCCAAGAGTCCTCCTCACAGCTGGTGTTCTCTCCCACCCTGCTTTATGTCCTTTTATGCAGTGCATCAAGTACTGACATTCATAATTATTGTAAAAAGACATTGGTCCATGATAGTTGTAATAAACTTCCTTCAGGAATTCCAGTAAACTCTCCATCCTAAGACAGCTGTAACTGTTACAATGGATTTATGAAAGCAAATGCAATCCGAGACACGAAGGTCTGTGAAGATTAGTATCTCCATTTTTGTAAGGTCTTCAATGGCTTTTATAAACACAGAAAATGGATTCTGATGTTATTCTTTGCAAAGTCACTTGATTTTGGTGCTTTAGCCTTGATGTGATTTTCAGTTTTCACATGTTGTAAGCAACATAAATAGGATCCAACTGGTCAGCTAAAAATCCATCTCTCAAGTGCATTCGCTGTTTCTCACCGCGGGAATTGATAGGAATAACACCAGGGTCCACAATGACTACAACACCTACTATGAGATAGTGCTCTTCCAGAACCACATTTGTTACCAGTGCGACCAGGTCCAACGCTTCTTGTTCTGAGCCTTCCAGCTCCACAACCACCACAAGCAAGTTGGTCCATGTAAATACAGCACTGTCAGCATGATACAAATATTAATGGTGAGAAGAAAAATACATAGTCAAAGGAAGCTAGTTATCCAAGACAAGCTCACTGTAAATAAACTAAATATTACGCCAGAAATATAAATATTACATTGTTCAAGGACTTGAATATTACATAGAACTTGAACAATAAATGAGAACAAGTGATATAACAATAATGTGAAAATATCTGTAAATCCAGAGGTATTAAAGCTGTAACTTCTTGGGATATTTTCTGCCACTTGCTTTTTAATTGTCCATGTACCTGTATGGTATATGTCCATGTACCATAAGTAGGCCTTTTTCTCTTCTATATACACAATCAATCATGTATTTAAAAGTCCTGTGGACTTCTGTATTAAAATGGGAACCCTTAAGATTTCACATTCATTGTGTGTAATTCAAAGTAATACTGAGGCTCTTACCATTCTGCAATGCTCTTATGTGCTCTTATTACTGAGGTCTCTATATCAATGGGATGGTATCTCATTCCTCTGAGCTCCAGCGTTTCATCCAAGGAGCCTACCACGTACAGGGCATCATGCCTCTCTGCAATATAGCACAGACATTTGAAACATCATCAGATCTACAGAACAAATATAGGCATTTGTACATGTACATCCTGACATTCTAAGATGTTCCCAGTGCTTCCTAGGAGAAAGAGCAATAATCATCAAGCTCTACCATCTGGAGAGAAGAGAATTAAGAGGTCATTTAGCACTTCTGCCTACTGACTCTAAGCAAATGAAACCAGACTAAAAAGAAGTTCTGGATCATCCAATTCTGCCCCTTCTCTCACATAAGGTAATCTCAGTTCATAAACCCAATCAAAATCCATTGTCAAAGCATCTTTTTGTCCCGCTATTCTTACCAGAGATAAGTGGTCGATCGATAGTCCTCTGATCGATAGAAAGACTTTTCCAATTTCCAAATTTAACTTTTTTTTATTCTTTTAAAATGAGCTTATATCCACTTGTCCTCATGCCAGCAATATTCTTCTCAGCTCCTTAAGTTCCCCACAATTAATGCAGCAAGAACAACTCTGTTCCCTTGTCAGCCTTAACTTTGCTAGGTTAAATAAGCAAGGCTTATTTAAATAAGCAAGCTAGACCCCTCTTGAAGGTCATGCTCTCTACATTACCACATTCATCCTGTAACTCTGTTGAGTTCAACTTTGCTTTTTTTTTTTGCAACTATTTTATAAATCTGCTCAGTTGTGTAACTTGAGATGAAAAGCATGTTGGGAAGCTGCACTGTATTTCATGCATACTCGCTATGTTAGTTCGCCATACAAAGCCTCTCAAAGGCTGACAAACTGAAGTACAACTGACATTGTTCCACAGTGATAAAAATGTCTATGACACATGATTTTTCAGAAAGCTACAAGGCACAAAATCTTGCTACAGTAATCTGGTGCCTTGCCACCTGCAACTTCTCTTTCTTTGTGAATGTCTGCTCAACAGATTCCAATTTCTATCAACTACCAGCCTTCTCAAGAACAGAGAGCCATTTCACTTTGAACAGTCACAGAAGGACAAATCTGTCAAAGCATCTAGTGCAGAACCTTGCACTGAGCAGCAGTACAATGTGCCCTGGAGGCCCGGTAACTACCATAAGGAAAGCAAGGAAAACTTGAGAGCACGTTCGTTGAGTCATGCTCTACCAGCTCTGAAAGGGGAGATGACATGTAGTAAAAGCTTTTTCAGGGAGCTGGATCTATGTTACATCAGCTCCCATTGATAGCCTGAGACCGCATTCCTTTAGAAACAGAGACTCGGGAGGGCCTGACCAACACAGAACTGCTCAGTGTACTAAGTAGGTTGAATGGGTGGAGAGGCCTGCTGCCAAGAAGGGACCCTTCTGTGTAATGGTGGTAACTGTGGGCTATGGATACCACATATCTCTGATAAAGACTGTTTCTTTACCAGAATTCACCTTTTGCTCTCTGCTAGCACTCTGACTGCGGAAGAGGGAAGTGTGCAGGACGCAACTCTGGAGATGGAGTTCAGTGGGCTGCAGGGATTTCTCCAGCTGGAGCAATAGTACCCACCTTTCTTACTCTCAAGAGCCTCAAGGAGACTGAATAGCACACCAGCACAGTAGACTGGATGATGACTCTCTCTTAGCAACTAGATCCAACAGAGTTACATCATGGAGCGTTTCTAAACCCTGGACTGGTATCCACTGATGGGGTAGTATCCGCAGATGGGGTAGCTCCTCAACAAAAGTCTGCACCTTCAACAAATTGCTCTCCTCACTCACTCTTCTACCTTCACGTAACGGAGGACTGAAAGTAGGATGGACATGCATGGTGTCCCCTAAACAGACACTTAGGTTGCAGAAGTGGTAACACTGCTTTTCCATCTTGTACCATGAGCCATTACAGGAAATGTAAAAGGTGTCTGTGAACCCCCTATGGTTCATTATCCAGTGACAGCAATGAGGGGACACTGAGACTATCCATGTAAATACCACCATTCATTTAAAAACCAATCATAGACAATTAGCAATATACATTTTCTAATAAGTTATAAGCATTCAAACTCCTTTTCTTAGGATGTTTAGAGATTACTTTTTTTTTAAAATGAGTGATAATCAAGAGTTATACCTACTCCATATTCTGTCTCAACAGAAAAAGGAGCAGTTTTTCTTCCATCTGCTTACATTTCTCAAGTTTAGACATCTTAGATTGAAAAAATGAGATTAACAATTTATTTTCTATACTGGAAAAATTATGGAGAAGTTGCTCCTCTAGACCTTTAACTTCTGAAAGGCTGGGAAATCATTGGTATTTGAGCGTCTTCTAAAACCGTTGAACGACTTAACATTATTTGCATTCTCTAGATCAGCACTGAAATACTGCATCCTGTCTGTAAGGGAAGAGGTTCAGAGGAAAAGTGACTAGAAAGGCTCTAGTGCTTCTAACAAATGTGCTCATATTATTTTGTGCAAGTGGAAATAAAGGAAGATGAATATGATTTCTAAACCTGTTAAATGAGCATTATGAATTTCTCATTTTGTACAATTACCCAGTGTCATTATAACCAATGAATATGTACAGAGTAACAGTGCCTGTTACATTCAGCATTTTTCACTGATGGAAGTCAGGATAAACTGGCAGGATAGCTTACTCTTTGCTAGCTCAACTACCCCAAGGAGTTTCAAACACAAGCTTCTGTAAGCACATTTGTTTTCTCTCACCTCCACTAGCATCAGTAAGTTCTGTTCTGCGCAGAAAGCCAAGGTACCCAGTGCGAGCCCATAAGGTCTGAGTGTCTCCAAAACTCAAGCGAGCAGTAAAGTGATCAGCGTGCAGTGCTTCTTCTCCATACACTGTGTAGTAACCAGTAGCATTGTGCGGGCTACTCACCCATATCTAAGGGACACAAAAAAACCCCACAAAACAAAAGGGAATCATTCCCATAAAAACATAGGCTATTTTGCCAGACCTAGGCAGCATCATTTATTGATTTAAAACATCTGTTCCACTGACAATTTTGTTGCTCCTAAAATTCCAGGAGTAGTTTTATTAAAATAATTCATTAACTTTTGCCTCACAGGAAAGGACCAGGAAGAAGAAGTAAAAAGGAGTCATATATACATGAGATTTGGGATAGTAAAGAGGGAAAATGAACCAGGCATTTGGCTTACTGGAACGGTACATCTGTTAACTTGCAATCTTCTATTAGTTGGGCATCTTAGTATACACAAATCCAGATGTATATAAAACAAAGGTTAAACCAAACAGCAAATTACCTCATTACTACTGTCCACTGATGGAAGTTATTCACTGCCTCTCCTAGCTGCCAATCAGACACAGACTAGTCATCTGATATCACCTGGTACTGGCATGCAGTAATTTTGCAGAGGATGGAGGAAACCATGCAGGTGTACATACAAGTATGTAAACAGTTCCACCTCTCTGTCGAGTTCATTCACTTGCCACATTATGTGGCCATCCCACTAGGAGACATGTTTATCTGACATGATTTATCTATATATTAAATCACTGCTCATAAACAAAGTACAACAGCATCAAGTTTTACCTCTCCTAAATGCGAATCTCCCAGAGGTCCCTTGGTTTCTGTGTGTGCTATGATGACCTTTACCCCTGGAAGAATCTTGAATAAGAAGCAAATGTTTAAAATAGAAGTTAAGAGAACTTGAATTCATCAAAAGAAAAATCAATAATGCAGAGCCACAGAAGTCAACCATCTGTGCAATTCTTCCCTTTCTGCTCCTCTCTGCATGACAGATATCAACCATCTCTTCTTACTAAGTTGCTTAATCATTTAAACTCTAAGTGGCTATTTTGCAGATTCCAAGTTGAAGTTTGTTTCACAGCTGAAAAATGTCTTCCACATGAAGGCCTCTGATTTTTTTCTACTGCTTCACTTTACACACCTGGCTTCATTTTAACTAGCTGTGCGTTTTATGCTCTCTCTAGTGCCTCTGCTAGATATACTGTGATTAGTGAAGCTTGTTGCACAGATTCTGTACTGAGATTCAGCTGAAGCAGCTCACCACCCAGGTAAGGATCATGAGGAAGAAGGATTGCTCTCACACCCTCACCTTCCCAGACTCCATAAGTGGCAGACTGTGTGGAGACCCTCTCTCTACCAAGCGCACCCTGAGAAAAATAAAAGAATGCATTTGTACAAGGATTTATGAACTTAAATAGAAGTTAAATAGATGTGTTCCAGTATATTCAGTGTTATCCTGTCCTTAGCTGCACTGACAAAACTGTTAGGATGCCAGCCAATTATGCTTAGTTATTCACAATGCATTAAGACAACTAAGAGTTTCTAGCTATCTTCAAGACTTCCATATTAGCATTCCCATTGACCATGTTTCTTTTAAGAATAAGAAACTCAGCTCTATGGAGAGATTTTCCAACAGAGCTCTGAGGCTGCAGTTCCACTAGCATTTTAAATTCACTTTCTTTGGTGGACTCGTCTGGACCTCTGCTTGTGCCACATGGAACCATTGCACAGTGTCAGTAGGAATGACAAAAACCGAAGAGCAAGCAGCCTAAATGGAATTAAGTGACACTATGCAGCCCCTTAGTAGTATAACTTAGGAAGACAGCACATCTGCAGAAGGAACAGGAATTGTGTGCAGTAGCAGAGGTGTACTAGAGAAGCAGCTCCTGTATATTGTTAGATTACACTATAGGCTAGAACTGACTAACACAGCAGCAGCTTTGAGGCTATGGCTGAACTTGTTTTTAACAGAAATATATAGCATGCAAGTTATAGTGATATATTAAATAAGGAGAAAATGACGATAGTTTACATTGATCTGTTCAGATGCCAAATCGGGATTGTGCAAATGATGGTGAATAGCTTGCCTTCTAGCAGCTACGATTTAAGCTTGCAAAAACACAGATGAGTAGTCACAAAAGCTACCAGTTAACATAAGCCCCTAATTTAACGTTATCAATTAAAAAAAAAAAAAAAGAAAAAAAGCAAACGCACCAAGTCTTGATACTATGTTTCTTAAAGTAAGTACAGAAGCAAATACATATATATGTACCTAATTAAACTTACAGCTTAAACCTGGTGCTGCCGGCACCAAGTGCCATTAATACAATTAACTAACTTAGCCAAGAGACAAGTTAATATGAAATTTATGACTACAGAATTAAGTCTGATAGAATGATGTATCCTTGGCAAGTTTCCTGATGACATGTGTGTACATACAAGCGTGTGTGTGTTTTGATACACGGTAGTACAGGCCTGACATCAATTCATTGGATCTAGGAAGACTGAGGGAATCCCACTGAAGGGAGGGGAGGAGAGAAGACTAATGGAGATTCTAACTGTACTTTTTCCGCTACCTAAAGGATTGTTAGAGAGAAGATGGAGACAGATTTCTTGGAGTTGCACACCATTAGAAGAGGCCAGGGGCATAACATGGAGGATGGGAAATGCCAGTAAGGAAACGCTCCCCAGAGCCGGGCGTCAGTCTCAGCACGTAACACTCAGAGAGGAGGGGGATCTCCATTCTTGAGTATTTTCTGTACTGAACTTGTCCTGGCCCTCAGTAATCTGATGAAGCCTTGAAGCTTGTCCTGCTTTGAGCAGGAGGTTGCATGAGGGATATCCAGAGATCCCACCCACCCTAACTGTTTCTGTGATTCTATTGACTAACCCACCAGTTGGCAAGGTCACCTTTTGCTGATGGTCTGGTTCGGTAAGAAACAGCTAATAAGCCTAGATTATACAAGACTGATGAACAGACAGGCAGTTAGGTGAGGGTCTAGAAAGTAACAGCAGAACAAGTGACGGAGGAAGAGATGCTGGACCACTTCCAGCACACAGCTGTCATTAAAGGATTCTCTAGGGTGGGGTTCCTTGTATACAGCGATAAGGGATTAGCTGCTGCCAAGAATATTTCAACATACCAATGCAATGCAATGAGGTTGAACTTTCTCCTCTACAGTCATTAAATAGTTAATGCTTTAAAATAATCTGTACCTGTCATGTCGAAGTGCTCTCATATCTACGTAGACTGTTGTTGGATCTGGTCCTGCTGTTCCCTAAGAATAAGAAAGAAAAAACAAATCAACAGAAGCCAGAAAATCCTGCTTTCATTCTCACAGCCACATAAATTCACAGATTCCTCTCCCTTTTTTACTGACACATAAGGTATTGCCCTAATCTACAAGAAACACAGTAGAACAGCTCCCCTTTCTAGAGCAAATGCCATAAACCTTTGATGGTTTATGGAATCAGTAAATGAACGCACAAGTGAAGTATGTCTTTATACAGGTAAGTCTTAAGTTTTTAAATTTTTATTTTGGTAAGCACCTCCTCTAAAAACTACATAGCAAGTGCAAAGCATGTAAGCATACACCTAGGTGGGCCTAAACCCTTTCACAAAGCTCAACTGTTAAACTCTGTAACGATTTTGTCAACTTTGAAGAAAAACACCCCAACATTTAACTAAAACATAACTCCAACCAACGTGTATCTTTTCAGGGCTCCTGCTAGGAACAGCCTCGGCAAAGCTCTGTTGCACTGAGAGGTTTCCCATTTCTCAACATGGGAACAGGGGACCTTTTTTTTTACCCCAGCAGATTTTAATCTTGACAAGTGGAAACTTCTGTGAAATGCATATTTAAGATAAAAAACAGGCAAGGTTTTGGTGACTAAACCTATAGCATGACCCCCATAGCATGGCTCCTCATTTCAGAAATACTTGAAATGAGGCCACTTTGCCACCAGCTCAAGATTGCAGTGCTGGAAAAAGTAATAATGTCTTTATAATGACATTCCCTTGTACTTTTGTAGCACTGCTGAGGCTCAGTGACATGGACAGTCACACCAGATGAATGCTATGATCTTTATCTTTAGGAATATACCATTATAATCATTTCTATACCCCCGTTTCTGGCTTGTTCGAGAAAGAGGCTTTGTACTTCAGTTACAAATGTTCTTTGTGAGTAAAACTGAACTTCTTTAGAAAAAAAAAAATCTTGATCTGTTTCAAACTAAAATTCTCTCAAATGGCATACATTCATTATAGAGTAATACCACTGACCCAGACAGACTTTAAGACATTACAAGCACACATGCATCACTATACCTGTTCAGCCAGCTTGCTCAGCCTGTTTGGCTGACAGCGGGACCACAAACAGAAGAAACAGAGGCCATCAAAGTGTGTGAAACAGAGAGAAAGGGGAAAAAAGAAAATACAAACAAAGAAGCACTGGAAACATAAGATACACAGAATAAGACAGAAAACAAAACTCACACTGTTTTAGAGTGAAATTTTCCATTTCAGATTACTTAAGGGCTTGGCACTTTTAAGTGGTTCATTGGGAAAAATGCAAGTCCTAGTTAATAAACAAGAAGAGGTTTACAACTGATCATGCCTGTTGCCTTATCATAAATCCCTCCTCATCTGTAAGTATCTAAAGACTGCTTGGGGCTTCAGAAACACCACCTCAGTAAGCCAGTCCAGTAAGGCTGGAAGATGCTATGTATTTGTATGCATGCTAACTTGTACCAAATACCAATTCAGTCTGGCTATTGGTCTACATTCATTTAAATTCAATGATTTAAAAAAGTCAAATACAGGTATTGCTTTGGAAGAATGGGCGAAAGGGTTTTAAAAAAAAAAAACCAGTAAAAAAAGGGCTCAAGAATGAAGACCAGAAATGAAAACGGTATAAAATGGAAGGGAATTTAATCTGCCCAGCAGCCCTACCCTCTTCACAGTTTTCTTGGAGTACTTCTCAAATTGCCATTTAACATTGTGTAGAAAAACTGTTTTTTCCCCTTTGTACAGTCTGAACAACAAAAATCCAAAACTGGCTTTTAAAATTCTTATTTAGAAAATATATCAGAAAGATATTCTTTCACACTTGGCATCTGAAATGTTTTATTCAATTAATTTAAAAACTTTCAGTCATCTTAATTTCATCTATATCCTTCCTATTTTTCCACCTACCAATTCATAAAATTGATCTGGATGCATTTCTTTATAACCATTTATCTAGAGGTTGGTAAAAACTTTTTCTCCTTTAACATGTGTGAAAGAAACTATAGAAACTAAACAAACAATTATGAATGGCAACATATTTAAGAAGCTCATGTCCCAAAACATCTACCTCGTAGTAATTCAAGAACATTAATACATATTCTGAGAGGTAAAAAGGCTTTCCTTCAGCCGGTGACCACCAGAAAAAAAAAAAAATGTTTTGCAGAAGCATGGTAGCAATCTTAATTGAATCTGTTGTTGTTGTTGTTGTGTAATTCATACCAATAAAACTGAAATTAAAATTTACAATTATACACATAGTTAATGCATGTGCCATGTATGAAATTCCTCACATAAAAAGCTACATACTATCACATCTGAAACTTGAACAGTTTATCTATTATTCAAGAATTTTCCAAAAGCCAGGGTGCTTTGCCATTTTCTAGACCATACTTAGTACCTGATTTTCAGGTAAGTTGTGGAAGAAATTTTTTTTTCCCCTCTCTTAACTAGAAAAAGAAACATCTCATTAAGAAAAATTAGATTTAATCTGGTTAAATTAGACATACAAAATATGTCAACTGAATACTAAACTATCACACAGTATGTTGTTATCTCGAGTCTGTGAAGTAGGGCTGTGTACCTTATGTGCATAATTCTCCCCCTCAAAGCTTTGAATTTTATACCTTTAGTTGAAAAAAAAGTCCAGTTTTTACATGAGGTGAAACAAATGTATCTGCATGTTGATAATACTCATTTGAGATCTTTGAAAGTAAAAAAAACCCGCCAACCTTGTTAATTTTCCTGGGTGTTATGTGAGGAACTCTGTCTTCCATTTAATTCCACATACACAATAAGCTATTTTCAAACAGACAAAATCTGAATCACACAAAAGCTGAAATAGCACTGCTTGAAATATTTAATATGTTTATGAACATGAAGCTGTGTATTTAATTTAATACTGCTCCTCCACAGGAAGGAAACAAGTTTCTTAATACTGATCCTCTGTATTAGGAAGGCAAATCAATTGGTCAGTGAGTACAGAAAAGTGAAATTATCATAATCCATGTCTTTAAGGTTTATTTAATTTGGTGCTGAAGCAACAAGCAATAGAGCTCTAGTGATTTAAAAAAAATTACATATTGCTGAACATGATTTCCTATAAAGTTCCCAGGGATTCTGTCCATAAGCATAAGGAATAAACAGTTAAATCTCACCTGTAAGCAAATCGCTATGTTGACCCTGCACCCAAACGTAGTGCTCACTGCACGAGCAGAGAGGCCCAGGTCTTTGAATAACTTAGAGAAAGACTGTGTTAATGTAATCCTTGGTCTCTCCTCTGCAACCACCATGCACGTTCGCACGCAGGACAGGTTAACTCCTTTCATCTGAGAAGTTGAGTGAAGAAAACACCAATGTTTTAAGTTTGAATAGAAATCAGCCGTTTTAATTTGTGGAATAGATGGACTTTAAAAACACTAGAATAATAGGAATGAACTGGTTAAACAATATAGACACAGACTGCACTCAGTTTGGCTCCATCCACCCAGGACAACCCCTTAAAATTGTGCCAAGAATCTTTGTGGCAGGGTTTGACGCACAAAATGCCGTTGTGTCACAGGGCTGGGTTCACAAGAGACCCGCTCACTCCCAGCGTTGTGCCGTTCAGATGCAGGCAGTGTTTGAGACATGATTAGCTCTCATCTGTGTGAATGGGAACCTGTACCAACTGGCTGAGGGCCAGGATTCCCTTAAACAAGGTCCAGGAGAACAGAGGGACAGATTTTTGTCTATTCTGAGAATACGAATAAGCACAATGTAGCTGTTTTCTTGTGCACAACAAGCTGACAGACATTCCCAGTGGAAGTCCTAAGCAGCTTAGTTACTACAGCTGTGGAAACTCTCCTACCATTAAGACAGATGCACCTTTTCAAGGACATTAAGTTTCAGTAAAGAGATAATTGGATATATTAGTGTGTAATTGCTGCTGTTAGGAAGATTACATCCATTTTAGAACTCAATACTTTTGGTGTCCAGAGATCTGAAAGCAGGTGGGACTTTCCAGGTTTTGGGGAGCTTTTTGTTTTGTTTTTTTTTGGGGGGGAGAGGTTTTTTGGTTTTGGGGGTTTAGTGGGGCTTTGGGTCTTTTTCTTTTTTGGTATGAGTTTTGTTTGTTTGGTTGTTCATTTGTGGTTTTTTTTGTTGCAGACAAGAAAAAGTTGATAGGCTTGCTACATATTCTGCTCAAAATCTCAGAAATACCCAGCAGCACAGAGGTGTCACAAATAAGTAAAGCTGAAAACATAAGACTTCTTTTTTTTCCCCACTAGAAACCTGACAGCTGAAACTTCCAGCAATCTCAACATTTTCCAAAAAACAAGTCATAATGAAAGGCTTTCAAAGAACCACTTATTGCCCACCTTCTAAAAGCCAAAATGAAACAGTTTTAGAAAGATACATGTATTTGTATGTCAGTAAGGTGAAAAATTAAGTCCACTCACCCGTAGTATATCAGTCTGTGTTCCAAGTCCTTTGGTGCACATCTCCATCACAGAGTAAGAGCAGAACGTGACACGCACTTTATATTGACTTACAGCAGATAACCACAGAGACACATTGCTCTCCAGTTCCAGAGGAGGGACTAGAATAGACTGATGACCTGAATATACACTAGGGAGATAAAGAAAAAGGAACATGAAAACTTCAAGCCAGCATAAAAAAGCCCAAAGTCATAAAGTCACAATGAAGAAAATACAGAAAAACTGAGAGCTTGGTATCTATTGAACTTCAGCTTATCTTCTCCACAGAGAGCAAGTATTTCTCAGTTAACCAAGAACTATGGGCTTGAGTTAAGTCACAAACATTATGGTGAGTATATTTGTCCTGCAGTAAATTGTGTTGAACTATAGGGAAACACTCGACGCCTTGAATATACAGAACACCTGACACTAAAATGTTAGGATTTGAGACATCACTCCAGTTACAATTGGTACAATTTTTGTGAGTCATTCTAGGTTTTTCTTTGAGTGAAAAGAGTCTCTTTAGCACCTATATTGCACCATTCAAGTTTTTAGTGCAATTTTCTAGCCTTTGCCATATGGGTGTCGGTTTTCAAACAGTGTTTATGTTAAATATTTAACCTGGATACCAGTTAACGTGAGTGGACAGAAAGTCGTACCATCTTTTAATTTTTATTTTTTTAAAATTATTACATATTCATTTCAAGACACTAAACACTATGACCACACAGTCTTAAATGGCCAAATGTTTTTTTGATCAGTTACTATCAACAAATCACTGACACACTCCTCTGTAAAACCAGGCTTAGATAAACCAATGCATTTTGAAAAAATAAAAGCATCTCTACTTCTAACAGGTAGCTTGACATGTTTGTCATTTCTCCTAAGTAGAGCTGATGTGTTTTTGTAATGGGCAATACGATGAGGGTTTTTTTTTTCTTTTTAAACATACTGAAATAGAAAAAAAATCACTCTGTAATAAAACAGTCTTTCACACTAAAACAAAGCTGCAACTCAGATGAAAAAAGCCACTTTGTATTAACTCTCGTATAGAAAGCATAACACACGTAGTTCCCCTTCCTAAAAATATTTTAAATCCATTGAGATTTTAATTCTTCCATCACTGAGGTTTCTTCTCCCTTCACCCTGCCTCACTTTATTGATGATATAAATCATTTGATGTTACCAAAGTTACATTTTTTGTTTTCCTTCAGTACACTTCCTTTCCAGTTGAAGAAACTGGAGAGGGAAGGTAAAGGTTAACTACAGTAAAATTAACTTTATCTGTTTACAAAAAAATCTTTCAAATTCAGTTTCTGCATTTTTAAAATGAAATATCTAAAACACTATTAAGTCCTTGTTTTAAAAGGCAAAACCAGGAAAATTTTGCAGCTTCGCAAAATGTGCTGTATTATAGTAGTTATCTGATTTAATCAATTCAGGTCTCATTTATTTTAAGAAACATTTAATTGCTTCCTTTAGCAATATTTTTTAGAGCCTACCAATCTTGCAGTCAAACACCTGAAAGGTTTTGTAAAAAAGATACTGTTTAATCTCAAAAGACTTTGGAAGGATTTATTTAGTCAATGTGAAATAGACAGTGAAGTCCTTTATTTCCTAGATTTGGTATCTAATTAATTCCCCTTCCAAAACCCAAGGTACTCAGGTAACTAACTAAATGAATTTTGTTACCAAAAAGGTATTTTATGAAATATATGTATATAAAGGTTAATTTTTGTTTCTCTGACAGTTTCATCCACAACTGTTCTGCTGGATTCTAGAGAAGGCTGGGAACACATGAGAAAACCTACGACTCAAATGATACCTGCACAAGCACCACAGCGCAAATCCCAAGCCACAATAAGGGTCAAGGCAGATGGCAATCTGACGTGAAGGGTACAGCTCACACTGTAGCTTTATAGAGCGACATAAGGCACTTGTAGCTGCATGTGACATCTGTAAGAGGAAAACAGGCACTCTCAGGGGCTTCTTAAAAAAATGGTTATCACATGTAATAATTGATAGAAAAGTTTATTTTAGAAGACGTGGCAACACGTAGTGGTTTGGATTTTTTTAAGCACCTTTAAAACAGGAAAGGGATATGAGGCCAAAATTTAACAAGTACTTTTCATACTATTGGCAAATGACATCTGTCATGACATCGAATGGTGACAAATGACACGACATCTCTATGATACAAAACAAAAACATTCATGAACTTTACCACAAACACGTGGCTCACATAAAGCCAGTAAGACTGAATGCTTTCAAAATGTGCATCAAGAAATTTTGAGGTCATGCAAATTTAAAAATAAGCTTTCTGAACACCCAAGGTGGTCCACTTACATTTTTGTATTTCTTCTCTGGCAGGAGGAATGAATGCAAAATATGCCTATATATAAGGAAACAAAGTATAATAATCTCTCTCTTGTTACTCTACCTTTACTCCTGCTAATATACCAGTAGTAGACACACTAAAGTCCAAGTATGCCAACATATCTGGAGATGTAGGTCTGAAAATAGTAGCCAGCTTCTTTTTAGGCATCTCATCTATTTAAAATACATAAAAAGTGAAGAGTACCATATTATTATTTTGGAAAAAGAGCACAGGACAAAAATGTATCTTTACCAGATGCTTTCTATAGTTTCTAGACAGCTATTTCAATGCACTGCATCCATTCAATTAGGCAGCTATGGTATAAAAAAATAAATAAATCAGTCTTCAAACTACATTTTGGCCAGTGGGCAAACATTCTGTACCTGTATCCAAAATAGTGGGCCATGTTTTAATATCTACAGCTGTTGCAGCTTCCTTGGACTTCAGCAGTTTCATTATTGCTTGTGTGGTCAGTATACACGCAGACTTACTGACCTGTAAAAGACACAGCATTAAAAACGTTTATAAAACTAGTGAATGAATGCTCAAGTGATTTCATATCCCTCCAGATGAGATAACCAGTAACCTGAATAGATGAAGAAAAACACTGGAAACAGAGCAAAATAAATTACAACAATAGAAAGAACAAGTTTCTGAAAAGTATTTATTGACTCAGATACAGCATACTGGCTTTTTTTTTCCTAACTTATTTTACACCGACTGTGGTAAAGCAATTTATCAGGCTGCATCAACCATCCTACACCAACCAAAAGCATTTGGAGAGGACTGTCTTATACATACCTCTACAATCATTTTGACAGTGGGCAGAGTGGTAGCAAGATTCTGTGGATGAGGTGGGCGAACGGTGATAGGTATACAGCCGGCATACAAGCAGCCATAGAAAGTTGCTATCAAGTCTACTCCTGTAAAGGATATTTGTGAAATTAAAGCCATTTTTATCAGAACAAAAAGTCAATCTCTTTCATCTAAATCAAAATACACATTTTAATAAGATGTAAGGAATTGTCACAAAGGTTATCTTCAAATCAACAGGCTGTTCTTGGCCGTGCCCAATTCCATAAGGTTAAGTTAGCAAAAATTATTCAAACCCTATAAACTTTACATTTGTGGGAATATACTTTCATGGACAGGTAGCATAAAATAACAAAAATAACAAAATAAGGTATTGTAGTTTATTAAGATGAAAACTCAGATTCTTTTAAAAAGTGTACATTTGTTTTTCAGAATTATCACTCTGCAATTTGCAATCATTCTACTTCTATGAGGTAATACTTTTTTTCCTGAGGTACACTTGAAAATATGTACTAGTAATGCAAGTCTGGGGGCCAGATTTCACTTTTAGAGACAGCCATTCAGGAAAGCAAGGGTGTTCATACACCTACATCCCTAATCTAGCTTTCAACAGATACATACGCAGTTTTATTCCATTCTCTGAGGCTGAAAAATTACAATCTGTCACATGGTTTAAATCAAACTACTCTTGCATAACTGCCCAGACATTGGGAGCAGTTAGATGAAATGTTTGGTAAATGTAGTTTGCTTGGAGAAGTGACTTGATAATAAAATGCCAAAAAGGAAGTCTATTCCTTGAAATACTAAGTCATTGCTGTATACCACTATATTAAATGGATGTTTGAATGCTCTATCTTGCCAAGAGTTGTTTATTTTCTTGTGACGTCTGACTTTGATTTTTGCTGTCTGTGCTGTCCTACCTGGAGGAAAAACCAGGGCCACGTGGTCACCAACATTCAGTCGTCCTTTCTCCATCAGTGCGACTGCAACTCTCTCTGCTCTCTTGTGCAACTGTACGCAGGATGCAGTGCTAGCTACAGCGCCCTGCACAAAACAAAAGCAACATCAGAAAAATTTGTGGAGACCAGTTTGAAACTGAATAAAGTACATGCTGCAGATGAAATATTTCACTGCCCTTATTTTAACGATTCAGCAAACACTTTTAAAGACCCTGTCTCGGTGTTTTGGAAACCATGCTGCTGGTACCATGGACTTTTAGAATGCCAGAGAATTTTATATGTATTATTTTGAACATCACGCAGTGAAGCAGCTTCTAAATATATTTGGTACCACAAAGAGTACCTTACAAATATTTGAAATTTCACAGTCCAAGGGAAAACACAGTTGTAACACAATTGGTTTAGCAGCAAGTCAAGCACTGCATCACCCTACAACACACAGCCAATCCTCTAGATGCTTTCACAATTAGCAGTCTTAAAAGAGCAAAGGGAACTCTGCGATGTCTTTAGTATAGATATTCTTTTAAAGGGTCATAGAAGCAACCTGAGCTGTGGTGGGTATGCAGTGTCACTTCTGCTTCAGTGCATCTACTGTCCATCTTGTAGAAAGCGTATTTCCCACAACTATGCAATTGGAAAGTCTTCACATGGAAGCAGCTGTATCTTTGGATTGCTTAGGCCGTCGCGAAGTCACAGGGACTCCAAAAAGGCTTAGTCCAGTTTTTGATGTGAAGACAGAAAACATCCTTTTGCTATCCAGCCTAGGAAGCAATGCCTTAGCCTTAAGCCTGTGAGGTTGGGATGTATCTATTTTTCCACGACTGCAATCTGATTCAAGAAAAAAAGGTGGGACAACCACCTCAGAGGGAAATAAACAGTCAGAGACTGAATCAAGCCTCCCACTATACAGATAAAGATTATCACAGCAAATGTTTGCTATACAAGTATTCAGTTTCAAGTCCAGGACGAGATGCCACATGTAATCATCAGCCCAAGTGCATGGCTGCCTGATCCAAGGCCCAGTTTGACAGAGGATGGCACTGGCACTCTGCTCAGTTCTACTAAGGAAACTGTTGTTAAAGTCTGGGAGCTAAGTCATGCAAAGTAAGAACAGTAAATACAGTGTATTGTTGATATAGGAACAGTAGCAGCTCAAGGACTTGGGAGAAGAATATTGACATAAAAAGGTGCAAAACAGAAGGGTTTCTCATGGACAGCTGTGAACACATTAATGTTTAGAATTGTAGCTTATTAGTCCCCAGCTATTTAAGACATGTGTTCACCAACAGATAATTTCTTTGTGCCTAAATTTTGTGGGGTTTTTTTGCAGTCTCCTTGTGAAGGGTAAACATTGCCTGAATGAAGTGACCCAGAAAGGGGCTGCTTCATACTAGAAAACTTCCCTCAAAAGCCTCTTTACTCTGAGAGAAGAGTAAACCAATTATGTGGCTTTTAACAATAACCATATCGAAGAAGTTTTCTGCTAAAACAGGGGCTCATGAGAAAAGTCAGAACTTTGAACAATGTCCTAAGCCATTTTGCCTGTGTGAATGAGACCCTCAAAAGCAAATCCTTTACTTCCCAAGGACTGCTGCTGGACCTTGTGAAAGCACACTCCCTATCTCACATGTCTGCAGTTCAGCACAGCACAGGGTAAACCCCATTTGTCACTGGCCTGTTACTGTCACTGGAAGGGTAGCCACTGAGTACAGGCTCAAACGAAAATTGACCAGCTTTGCCTCCTGGAAAGAAAGGAGGGGAATAAAAAAGTGCCAGAACAGCAGTAGAAGAATCTAAATTATTTGAGCTTTCTGAAATATGCACCGCAGTAGTGCTTCTCAAGCCCTGGGAGGCTGAAATACTGAGGAACATACAGAAGTGCACATTTTTTCACACCCTTTTACAAAGTGTTGGATACACAGGGCATGCGAATGCTTCAGAAAAACTGACAGTCACATGCAGAGCAGAGTGGCTATGAGCAAAAATCATGCACTTACTAAGAAACGTGATTGTTGCTTTGTTATATGTCATAAGGGCTCAGACAGCCCTTGAATAAAATAAGTACATAGATTCTATAAGTACATAAAGGCTGTACTCCAAAACTGAAGCTTTTACTTGTTCATGTACGAGTGACTGTAAGTGCCATCCCTTTAGGGGGCAGAGCCCAGCTGATGACAAAGCATCAGTGCCTCCTGAAGGGTGTGCAATGCTCCAATGAATCCAAAACTGTGCCAAGGGTTCTCTATGTAGGCTCTAGATCTTCTAATTAAAAAATCCTCTAGCTCTGACTTCCACTTGCCCTTGTGCTCAGGGACGAAGACAGAATCATGGCTTCCATTAATATGACAAAAGTTGTGTTCCAGCAGGAAATGAAATTACTGCAATGTTTTAAGCTAGGCAGAATGCATACTTAAATTCCAGATGTGGGGGAAAATTCCAGATGTGGGGAAAATTATGCTGCTTTCTAACTAGCAGTTTTTGTCTACTTCATCAAAATAACCTGAAGCATTTTAGGAAAAGACTTCTAGCTAGAATTAGAATTCAAACAATCTTTTTCTGATCTCAGTCTCCAAGTATGACTTAAGATGCATCTCACCTTGGAATTCAACAAAAGGAAGAGGGGATGATCTGGAGTTGTCTGAGCTCGCCACTGAAGAACGTCTGCTAAATACAGGAACTGAAACAGAAAAAAAGGAGATGCTTCAGATTCACTCAAATTGCACCATGCTTAGTTTCAGCAGAATACCATAACTGTTTTTTTTCTCATTTTGAATAAGCCAATTAAAATATTTAATAATACCAGACATCAGTGTTACCTTTCTTGCCTGGTCGTTATCCTCCAACTGGGTAACATCTCTCCCTGAGGCTTGTGCAATTCTCTTCCCAGCAACAAGGTTTCCTACTATCATTGAAGCAGGACCAACATCTGCATTTTGAAAAACAGTGCAAAATGAGGAAAAATAATGTACGGAACATGTAATAATCTGTAATTCTGCCTGTAGATTACTATAAAAGCCATACGTAACACAGATCTGGAAAGATGAAAAGCTAAAACCAAGGATCACATTGCACAGAAAAAGAGAGAAAAGGATAGTACGATACACTAAAAATCAGTCCATTACCAGTATGGTATGTTAAAAAAATGAGTCTATTACTGATCCAGCAAATTGAGGTCTGTCTGTAATTCAGTTCTATTACATGACTTACAGCATGCCTGAGGACACTCCTTTGCAAGATGGTCAGTACAGGAACAATTTATAATGTAGCTACAGAAGCATGGAATTGGTACATGTTGTATGTCCTTGCATTTACCTGGGACTTGAGACAGATCATAACACCCTCACTGAGCTCCGGTCTGCTCTGACAACACTACTGGCTCTGCCAAGTTATTGCAGCCATCCATGCAAAGCCCCGAGCTGTCACATTGCTCCCTGCATACTCTCAGAGACAGACATGCAGAACTAAGGAACACACTCTGGTTTGCTCACCTGGTTGTTTCTGTCGAGGCTTAGGAAGGTTAGTAACACAAGTATGTGGACACATCAAGACATTACAAGGGTGCAGAGCACCCTCTAAAAAGCGCTGTTTGGTTTCTGAAATATGAATTCCTCCGAGGGGAGCCTTTGGCAAAGTGTTGGCTGGCACCAAGGCAAGACAGTAGACGCCCACTTGGTGAATGCTATCAATTGCCTTTATAGAAAGAAAAAAAAATATATTCCACTTTATCAACTGGGATGTAGCTAGGGCAAGAATTTGAATTCAAGTCATTTAATAATATTAAAGTTTTACTTGCACACAATTTGCAAATAAAGGGTCCAATTCTGCACTCACTGAACTCATAGAAGTTGTGCCATGACTTCAATGGGAGCAGGAGCAGACCCAGGACTTTGCTTGTGCACTCTATCAAGGGGATGCCACCTGCACATCAGGGATTAGGAAAATCTCTTAAAAGTGGGCAAAAAGTGCAGAGATTTTAAAAAGTCAAAATTATACCACAGCAAATTTCGCACGTATGGCACAATCACGAAAGCACAGTAGAACATAAAATCACAAAAATAGGGAAGGAAGCATCTTGCTGCCTGAAATTTAAGTGTCTATTTTAGCTATGGCACTTCTAAAAAGAAATAAAAATATTTCTTCCCATGAAAAACAGCCATTCTATTACCAGGTATTCCCTCCAAGAAGATTACAAAGCTGAAATTAGACAGAAACCGTTATTACACAACTGCCTTACTCTTAAAAGGCATCTTCCCTTAAGTCGTTCTCTCTGGTCTTCCCTGAAGTTGTCCCTTCACCAGAGTTACCTTCCATAATTGCTCTCTCATTTTTTAATTCCATAGAATTGATCGATTAATTCCAAAAACCTCAATTGCAAATCTATCAGAATTCCCTGGTCCCCCACAGAAACACAATAAAGTAATTAAGGGAAAAAGTTTTTAGTGCTTACTGTTGGAGATCTAGAATAAGGATGTTCGTGACATAGAAAGATTTCAGGGTCTGTTTTGATACTTGGCACTAAGTATACCCTTAAAAATCTTCGGACTGAACTTCTCAGCCAGTATGAAATCAGCAGAGATGTGTAGAATTAAAACAAACAAAACCTATCGTCCTTAGGACTTCAAGAATGTAGTAGTATGAAATTCAAAAACATTCTGAAAGCCTTACTTTTTACAAAATTCTGTTAACTATCAAACCCTGAAATACATTCACAAGTCAGCTTATTACAACTCTCTACAGTTACACTGCTAGGCTTTTCTTATGGAAAAAAACCCCATGTTCTAAGATTCTCATTTCATACATCAGCCTTATTCACCTGGAAAGAGAGAAAGGACAGACTGACTACCTGTAGAACCCTGCTCATCCACTGAAAACTATCCTCCTCTGATGCATCAGGGCGCTGCTCTGCCACAAGCACTATTCGATCATCATGCAAAACGGTCACAGAAAACACTGCTATCCTAAAACGCAAAGGACAGAAGAATGATAGGATGCAACATATGATGAACATAGCATGGTTTATTATAATGTAGAAATGACTGCAACCTTTAATGGTATTGTTTCAACACACACGAGCATTATTCATGCCAGGTCATCACAAAAATCACAAACAAGTTTAGAACAACTGTAGGTTTATTATTGTAATTTATTTCTGTTGGGGGTCAAGTGAATTTGCAGTCACCAGTGTAGCACGTGTTCACCACAGGCAGGTTTCATACGTGCAGGGGCTGTGCAAACCTTGCCTATGTAACTCCATCATGCACACTAAACTTGTTGCACCTCCTGAAAGACCAAATTACTGACCAGCCAGTCTATCAATGCTTGCACTGAAAAATACTTACTCCTCTTTGTGAATTAAATTCATTTTAGGCTTGCATCTTCTAGGGTAAAATATTAATAATGCCTCAACCACGTATGTGCCATTTTTATATTTGAATTGCACAAATGATACAAAAATGAGGTAAGCTCAACTTTCATAGAATCATAGAATGGTTTGGGTTGGAAGGACCTTAAAGATTGTCTAGTCCAACCCCCCTGCAATAAGCAGGGACATATTCAACTATATCAGGTTGCTCAGACCCCGTCCAACCTGACCTTGAATGTTTCCAGGGATGGGGCATCTACCACCTCTCTGGGCAACCTGTTCCAGTGTTTCACCACCCTCATCATAAAAGAATTCTTCCTTATATCTAGTATAAATCTACCCTCTTTTAGTTTAAAGCCATTACCCCTTGTCCTATCACTAAAGGCCCTACTAAAAAAGTCTGTCTCCATCTTTCTTGTAAGCCCCCTTTAAAGTACTGGAAGGTAACAAAAATGTCTCCTGGGAGCCTTCTCTTCTGCAAGCTTAATGACCCCAACTCTCTCACAGCCTTTCCTTATAGGAGGGTTGCTCCATCCCTCTGACCATTTTTGTGACCCTGCTCTGAATCTGCTCTGATGGGTCCATGTCTTCCTGTGCTGAGGGCCTAGAGCTGGATGCAGTACTCCAGGTGGGGTCTCACCAGAGTGGAGCAGAGGGGCAGAATCACCTCCCTCAACCTGCTGATGAATCTTTTTATGCAGCCCAGGATACGGTTGGCCTTCTGGGCTGCAAGCACATATTGCCACCTCATGTTCAGTTTTTCATCCAGCGGTACCTCCAAGTTCTTCTCAGCAGGGCTGCTCTCAATCCCTTCATCCTCCAGTCCGTTTTGACACCAGGGGTTGCCCCAACCCAGGTGCAGGACCTTGGCACTTAGCCTTGTTGAACCTCATGAGGTTCACATGGGCCCACTTCTCAAGCTTGTCCAGGTTCCTCTGGATGGCATCCTGTCCCTCAGATATGTCAACCACACCACTCAGTGTGGTGTCATCTGCAAACATGCTAAGAGTGCACTTGATTCCACTGTCTATGTCACTGATGAAAACAAGAAACAGTACTGGTGCCAATACTGACCCCTGAGGGACGCCATCTGGACATTGAGCTATTGACCACTGAAGAACAATACAGTTGGTGATACAACACACGCTATTCCTTGAAGTTCCTTCAGCAGCCTCAACACTCCTACTTTGTTCTTTAGAACATGCTGCAAAGCCACTCTGCATGAAAGGCTCAGGTGGACAAAGGGGAGCTGTGTTTTACATTTCGTATACAAGCTTCATTTCACTGTCTTAAACTTTGAAAGAAATTTTAAACAGACACTGAAAGATCTATGTTTATACTACATGAAAGTAATTTTAAATATATTATGCATCAATCAGGGTGTCAATATTTGTCTTCCAAGTTGGCAGGGACAGCCAGTTCTTATCTGGCATATCACAACTTAGTGCCACCTTCCCTACAAAATACACATGTAAAAATTCACATGCAGAACTCCTGGGTAGTCTGTGTTAGTTGTTGATTGTTTGCAGGTGAAAAAAGGAGCAACAAAGTCCAGTCAGCAGTGGTGACTTTTTTAATATACTCACCTTCCCCGATAGACAAACTTCATGGGTTCGACTGCCAATGCGGTGGCTACCACATCATCCGCATTGTGCCTGCGGCCACTAACTGTCATTAGGCCATCCAACTTTCCTACCACAAACACCAAATAGTCCTGAAAAGAAGACAGGATTAGAAATGGGCAAAACCTCCAGACTCCCAGTGGTACATGCCTGACTAAAGCCAACAATATTCTTAAGATCTGTATGAGGTCACTGCCCTGACACAGAATTCCGCTGAATTCATGGGTGTCAGAGTTGGGAGTCAGGACAAAGCAGGGCCTCAGGTAGTTCATTCACACTTACAGGACCCACAAAGCCAAGCAATCCTGTTCTTGTAAAGGGTTGGTCTGAAACAGGAACACCAGCTGCCGTCACTGGAAATGCCTGAAAGAACACATAAGTATTCAGACACTCACAGTACTGGTAAAAGTGAAGATAAAATGCTCTCTGCCTCCAGTTCATTGCAGCTCTACACTCAGTTGAAAAATTTACATGATGACAAAAGTTACTATCATGTCTAGTATGAACAACAGTTTTTTGAATAATGAAGAACACACCAATTCTTAACTTTGTGGTAGCCTTCTTTCTTATCTTTTTCTCAGCTACTCAGCCTTCATAACAAGGGTTGATACTGCTTTTTAAATCAGGATTTATAGTATGCACTCATATAGCGTTTAATCAGAAAGTCTTTCTGTTGGTACTATTAACATCCCTGACGAGATATGTACCCAGGCATGTCACTTCAATTGTGACAAACACTACACTATCAGAACTTTGAGAAAGTTAAGTTTGTTGCAATTATGGGACTGCCTACAATGGAGACCTAGAACAAAAGCATCAAGCTCATCAACAAGTTCCTCTCATCTACTCGGATGATTTCCTTGTCTTCCCACCACCCCCCAACTCTTCCATTACATCAGGTTTCTTGCTGGCTGTCTCACTAGCTAAGGATAGTGCTGAAAGCTAAGCTGTTTAAAGCGTTGAGGCTTGGCAAGCTGACAGAAAGAACTTTTTTTAAAAGGGAAGACTATGGTTAGGATTTCTTTCATCTCTCTGGTAGAACTCCATACTGCAGCTGAGTCTTCAAACTGCTGCCCTGCGTAACACTACTCTGTACTCTGACTTTCACACCTTTCTTGCCAGAAGAAGGAAAACATGAAACTGGGATACCACTGCGAGGAAAAATCTGGGCAGAAAGATCATTTTTGCTTTACTTTGACAAACTACAAGGCTTATGACTGTTATGCTATCTTCCTTACTATCTCTTCTTCCATATACCTAGGAATATAATTTCGTATATCCAACAGCAAAATGTTTAGTGTTCTAAGCATTACAGCAAATCAACGCTAAAGTTCACTTTGAAAAGCACATACTATTTGCAATACACAAAGGGAGCTTTTCTAAATAATTTATTATATGCATTTTGATTCCATGAAGAAGCTCACAAATACCAGACTAATTTCTAACTCTATGTCCAAGATGTGCACCAATAAACTTGAAATGTCTTCAAGTATCTTTACATAAGACTGCTGTGTTAATACAGAACTAAGATGAACTTAAATGCTAACAGAGGCACAACAATGGATTGCAGAATATAGAGGTGGTTTGTATTTTTGGTTATAAGAGACAGAATTTTGAGCTCTGATCAAGAACGAAGCAAAGTTTATATGGCTAGGGTTTTTCTAATAAAATAAAAAAGGAAGTTTAAGGAACAAATAAGTTTATTTGCAAGAAGAAATGCTAGAAATGTAACAACGAAACTTTACATTACAAAGAGAAATACAAACCTCAAACACATTCTTGGTGATTCCGAGGAGGCCGAAATATGCCATCCCGGTTGCACCTGAATTCACACATATTTCTCCAACCTCATCGGCTTTGCACAGATAAGGAGTCCCATCCACCTTCACAACACACACATTTGCTAAAGGGAAAGGAAGAACACAGAATCACAGCATTGGTGTGTCTCAGCAGCTGATGCAGAAGTTGCTTTGCCACTGACAGGTAAATAAAGATTTTAATATCAATTATCTATCAGTTACAGCAAAAACACAGCATGCGAGAGCTCTATCTTTTTGACAGCCTGTGTCATGTGTTCTCCAAGATTAAAGATGCAAGTTCACAAATGTGATTTTTTTTTCTTACAGTGCTTCACAACCTACACATCAGCTGCAATTGACTCCAAAACTGTAGCAATTACTTTTCAACATAAAGGCAGACGGTTTGATCAAGTACAAACATATATGAGAATAAAGATGAAAAATAAGAAGATACCAATTACAGACGTACTATTCCTTTTATTTATTGCACACCTAGGTATTCATAGTATCATCCCTTAAGTTATGTGAGAAACACATTAGAAGTGGAGAGAAAACTAGGCTATTTTATTCTCTCATTGTCAGGTCAATGGTTTTTCTGCGCTATGTCCCTTCTTTTAAAGCAGACCAATCTGCCAACTATTATTTGGAGACCACAGACAACTCATCTCACAGAGTTGTCTCTTACTCCTGTGCCTACATATTATATCTTCCCTATTTTCAGTCTGATCACCTTCTTCAACTCTTAATTAAAAGTTTTGTGTTTCATAAAGGTCCTACTGCTATTATCCTTACCAATTTTTCTTCTGCAATCTCAGAAGTCTTACTACACTGAAATTTTCTTATTTTTAATCAAGGATATACATGCCTGTAAACCAAATATTACACTAAGCCACTGGATATATTTTACTTCTGACGCCACTATTTTCTCAGAGGTTTCTATGGGTAAGTAGAGACCTTGCTTAAGCAGTCTGGATTTGATGTTTCCTAGTACCAAAGGTAAAGGAAAAAGGATATGAAGGGAAAAGGCATGATGAAACAAGAAAGTTTAGCTTTGCACTTAAGATTAACAAAGAAATCAAAATTACTATCTGGGTCAATAGAAAATAAATACAGCCTTTGAAAAAATAACACAGACTATGCCATAAATTAATGTTCTTCCCTTTCCCATTGCATCTGCTCCCAACTCAGATTATCAGAGTAATTTGTGGTCATATCTACTATATTCAAGAAAACAACCATGAGACCCCAGAGATACCAGAAATTTAGGTAGTTGGTTTATTTCTATTAGGATTTTTTGAATGTTTTGGCCATGGAACATAGGTCAGATGGGAAACCCAGGTAAGTCTTACAACAGCCATTATGAAACACTGCATTACTATTTTCTAATTTAGCCATTCTTAAGTGATATACAGATAGCCCTTACTTCTACCACTGTTCAACTAGCATGATCAGAAATCATATATGGAAAGCGGCACATTTCCTTTAATGATAAAGCCAGCTCTGCTGCAAGCATGGACCAAGAAGTCTTCTGGTAAAACAGGTTCATAGGTACATTTTCTAATCTCAGAGAAGTCTTCAGCTCTTACATCTGAATAAGACAGAAAATAATTCACCCTACCAATAGATCATCCTCTAAATTATTTTGGTTTCATAAAAAATATCTATCAGAACAACTAGCATTTATTAATAAAGTGTTTGGAACCACACAATGATAACCTTTGGTGACCAAATAAGGCAATGCCACTCAAATGCTGGTACAGGTCCAAGTCCAAATTGGAACAACAGTTTCAGTTGCTGAAAATTATATGTATGAACTAGAAGGTTGGAATTAAATTATACAGTATGAACTATCAGTTAGTCATGCAAAAAATGCATTTTGCAATTTAGGAGGAGAAACTAGAAAAAAAGGCTGTTTAAATTATAATGGCAAATTGAGACAGAATAAGTAGTTTATTAACAAAGGAAATAACTTGCGTTAATCTAAGAACTCTGTATTGTAATGCTTCAGCAATGATGCAGACAGAAGTGGTAATAACTGGAGAGAGTGCAACAATTTGTATGCATACACAAATGCTACAGTCCTCAACTCATTCACAAACATAGAAAAACCAACAGATTAGTCCCCAAACGATGCTCTATCCATGAAGACCAAGGACAATACTGCCACCCTGGTCAAGTTAAAAAAAATACTTACCAGTAACCAATGTATGATACAGGTAGTCTACACGTACATTCTAACAGCAGGCATAGTTCTGCCCTGTCATGTGATACTGCAAGGTTTTCCTTTTGCAGTATCTGTAGAGCCTGTACTCTTGCTTCTCCTTCTTTTCCTGCTTCATGTGTGACATACAAGAGAGTGCATCTACCACCATTTCAGTCTCTCTTAACAGCATTGCATCTGAAAAAGAATTAGAGAGAAGGGAAAAGCAGATGGGAAAGGAATGTACATGTGGACACATCACGAAGAACACTGATTACTGGTAAGAAAGCTTTCTTTCTTCAAATGAGTCCACATGTACATTCTTATAGAAGGTGACTCTCAGCAGTTAGCCCTGCCATGAGATTTCTGGCAGAGGATGAGAATCCTATTGTGCAAACAAATGACCACACTGATGCCCTACCAAAGTCTGGATTAAGCTTTGGATGTTTCAAGACCAGCACAGCATGAACGCAAGAAGACTGTCAGAAGCCTGCACAGCAGAAGGTTACTACCAAAGGTGCCTGATGAGTGTTAGAAACTGCTCTCTTGTTCCACTTCTGCAGTTTCATAGTGGATCTGTATGCAACTGATATTGATTTGGATTGTTACTGTGTGCCAACAGCAGCAGCAACAGTCCAGCATCTTCTTGTAGCAAGTCTTAACTAAAAGGCTTGGCTCTGTGAAAATAAAAACAGAAGAGCCCTCCTTGCACTATAGTCTTTAGTTGTAACTTCTGTTCTAGAAGCATGAAGCCTTAGGCAAAATACTGAAAAGCTATGATAAAATGCTTCTACCACCATTGTGGAACGCATTTGCAGGGTTTGCAGAGAAACCTAGTCTTTGAAAAAAACAGCATATAGAAATGTCCAACGCAAGGACCTGAATCCTTCCCTGCTCTTCTGGGAAGGGCAACAGGCATAAAGCAAGGCAACTTCCTAGATACTGATGAACGAGAATTTAAACTCTAAAGGTGGTCACACAATAATCCAGAGCACATTTAAATTGAAAGACAATGTCTCATCAGGAGTGTACACATTGCCAGAGATCCCCAAGAGAAGTTCTGCAGTGGCAGGCTGTTGTGCAAGTGTGATAGATTGAAGAAAAAGTGGAACACACAGAATTGATTACTACGATAAATTCTAAGGACTCGGTGGGAATGAGGTACTGCTATCTCACTTCACAATCTGAAAGTTTCACAAAATTGTTCTGTAGCAACTTTTTTTACAAATCAGGCACTGAGAAAAAGGAACCAGATTCCTCTGCAGTGAAGATGTGTCATGATAACTACCAGAACCTGGGCAAATGTTTGCTGAGACATGGACAGAGGAAACAATAACATCCATGACATCCATAGACTAGAGACAAACTAAGCATCGTGCCATTTGAGAAATCTGAACCATTCTCCTTGAACTTCTGGGAAAGATATTGAATGCAATCACACTCCAGAACTTTAAACTGTATATGCATACGTTCATCTTGCAGAAGCCTAAGATCTGGCATGAACCCAAAGTTTGAGTATAAGAAAGTAGCTGCTGCAGCACTCTTTCTATGAACCAGGCCTTGTATGATTAAGAGCTACAGGGATATAGATCTTCTGGATTAGAGAAGGTTACTCTTCTGTCAAAGAAGGAATGCGAGAAGGATCCCTGTATAAAAATGGAAACATTTAGGCAGGAAATAGCAGGGACGCAAACTTGATTGAATACTGTGAGCATCCATATCCAGGTGCAAGCATAAGGTATAATAAGCTTCCAAGATGACAGATGACATGCCAGTCACGTGCCTGTTGACGGGAAAGTTGGGAGGCACAAAACAGGCAGAAGAAGAGAGGTTTCTTACTCTCCCTACAATCTTTACCAATCCAATTTGAAAAAATAAAATAAAGATTGTTATGAGCCAAATATTGCTTCTTAGCAATGTCAGCCCCAGACAGAAACCATGCAAAATAGCCCAAGGTGTTCAACAGTTGCGGTAAAACATCATCCCTTCAGGAGCTGCAGAGAAGATTCCAGGGGAACGCATAGTAGAGTCTCTCTTAAGAATTCCCCTGCTATCTTTGATGGGAAGATTTCTTTGTGGATGCTTGCACTTTCCTGGTGGCTCTTGTGATTAGCATTCACAGTAGATAATGAAAGTGAATAGCCAAGGCTGAAGAGAATGTGGCATCAAGAGTGGCCAACAGGTTAAACAGCAGTGACCTGAGATCCTGGTGCTGAGGGGTCTGTTGAATAAGACCTCCTGAGCAGGTGAGCTCAGTATCTCAAAACAAACAGCAAGATCTGAACAAAAAGAAGGCGAAATTGCACACTTTATCCATGGCCTTTTAACCACCTGGTTCCTGAATAAAGTATGCCAGGGACCTTCAAGGGTAATGAGATCAAAATAATTTGGCTTGACTGAGCAAGTCTCAGCAGGATTACCAGTTCTTGGCTAGGAGACTACTTTCACAGCACATTTGACCAAACAAAATTCAGGAATGTGAGCTCTTATATTGTAAAATGTTTGAAAGACTAGGGCACGTAGTGACTTCTAAGATCCGAAATGTATTCAACGTGGATCAGAGGATGGAACAAAGCCATGGATGGCATCTGACTCAAATTAGGCCTTTGGTGAAAGCTCAGCAACCTTAGGAAAGAAAAGAAACCTAGAACCAAAGAGCAAGACTCATCAGTCAACAGAGTAATTAAAGAGGGCAACTATCAGGAAAGGAAATGGTGGTATGTTCTCTCCTGTATGCCAAACACCAAATGCGAATGGACAGAGTACATCCTCCATGAATACTACACAGGAAAAAGCATAAATCTTACAAGGTAAGGCACAAGTATATCCACTATTAGAATGTACATGCAGACTCATTTGAAAATAAGTCATTAATTTCCTTAAGTCATTGATTTCTTTTCATTTGGCACACATCTATAAATAACTACTAGCCTTTTTATTTTCTTAGTAGTCTGAAAGCTTATATTTTATTTTTTTTAAGAGACAGTCACAGGGAACAAGGTAATTGGATTATCCTCTGGAAAGAATTCTATTGCCTATGTTCTGACATAATGAATGTGCAGAGAAATTTCTGCTAAAATATACCTTCAGACCTGGAATTTTTATTATTTGGTCAAATTGAAGCTAATCTGCTCCAGATACTGATAGCCCAATGCTGATCAGAGTTCTAAAAGAGCTAATTCAGTAAGTTGCACAACTTCTGTGTAACCTACAAGTAGTTTTGTCACTTACTACTGTATTTTAAAATAGCAATAGCCATCAATTACAAGTCATACCACTTAGAGGCACTAAATGGATACACACATAAGTGTTCTCCCCACACACAATCAGACAAGTCACTCCACATTTCTTACTAATGTAGAAAGTCCTGGTAGTGTTGTCAATAATCTGTCAATGGCATACTAAACCAGGAGGGCCCATTAGATTTGCCATACAATGCTCCAAGGCATTTGACAAAGGAGAATGAGTTTTGTCAAAGATTCCTCTCACTACCCAATTAAGCATTTCACAAGGACAGGGACACGTTTTTCATTAGCGACTTACACAGAAGAGGAAGGTGAAATGACTTACTTGCAAACACAGAGGTAATTCATCCAACATCATAAGGCAGACTTGAACCTGCCACTGAGCAAGAACATGAAGCAAGTGGACTTATAGCTGTAATGGTTGAATATGAAGAGCAGCTTAAAGTGCAACACAACTGTAGGCTGCTTTGTGCCTTAGTGTAGTCAAGCACACTCTGCCCAGACAGCAAGTCTACAGCAAAGCCAGGAGGATCTCCATGTGATAAATTGATCCAAAGAAAGATTTTAATTGATCCTGCATCAAATACCACTTTTTTGAACTTCAAAACCAGGACCAACATACAGTTCAACCTCAGTCAGTTCACCAAAGGATCCATGACTACCTGAAGGGCACGCAAGCTTGTTCCCTCCATGTTCCTGTGATTAACTCATAATCTAAGCATAAGCTAAATTTCAGTAGTTTCAAGAGGACATCAGTCGACTGAACAGCCAAACCAGACAGCAGTAGTAGTACATGCCATCTGTATTCTAGTTGAAGTCAAAAAATAACCATTCTGTTGAAACAGATAATCCAGTTACATCTGACCATCTTCTGGGTCTTTGCAGACAAGTTTAACAAGGGGAATCTTGTGGTTGGTGTTTACCGCTGGCTGCCTGACCAAGGGGAGCCTACTGATGAAGCCTTCTTACTCCGGCTACAGGAGGCATCACGCTCGAAGGCTCTCGTCCTGCTGGGGGATTTCAGCCACCCGGACATCTGCTGGAAAAGTAACGCGGTGAGCTGCAGACAATCCAGGAGGTTCCTGGAGTGCCTTGACGATAACTTCCTAAGACAGGAAGTAGACAGCCCTACCCGAGGGGATGCGATACTAGACCTGATAGTCACCAATGCACGTGAGCGCATCAGGGATGTCAAGACTGGAGACAGCCGGAGCTGCAGCGATCATGCCCTGGTGGAGTTCACAGTCCTATGGGATCTGCGACAGACACGGAGTGTAGTCAGGACCCTGAATTTTAGGAAAGCACACCTCCAGCTCTTCAAGGAGTTAGTCAAAAAGGACCCCCTGGGAAACGGTCCTCGGGGACAAGGGGGCAGAACAGAGCTGGCAGATCTTTAAGGATGCTTCCTATAGAGGACAAGAGCTCTCAATCCCCAGGTGCAAGAAATCAAGCAAGAAAGGGAAGAGACCAGCATGGCTGAGTTGGTACCTGCAGGTCAAACTAAAAGGCAAGAAGGAACTGCACAGGCAGTTCAGGCAGGACCAGGTATCCTGGGAAAAGTATAGGGATGCTGCCCGGTTATGTAGGGACGAGGTGAGGAAGGTCAAGGTGCAGCTGGACCCGGACTTGGCGAGGGATGCTAAGAATAACAAGAAGGGCTCCTACAGGTATGTCAACCAGAAAAGGAAGGTTAAAGAAAGCATGCCTCCCCTGACGAGCAAGAATGACAGACTGGTATTGACAGATGAGGAGAAGGCTGAGGTTTGCAAGAACTTTTTGGCCTTGGTCTTCACTGCCAACCTCCCTCCTCACACTTCCCGAGTTGAAGGACCAGGCAAAAACAGGGGTGATGAGAATGAGGAACCATCCACTGTAGGAGAAGACCAGGTTTGAGACCTTTGGAGGAACCTGAAGGGACATAAGTCTGTGGGACCTGACAAAATCCATCCTTGGGTCCTGAGGGAGCTGGCGGATGAAGTTGCCAAGATGCTTTCCATTATATTTGAAAAATCATGGCAGTCCGATGAAGGTCCCGCTGACTGGAAAAGGGGAAACATAACCCCCACTTTCAAAAAGGGAAAAAAGGAAGACCTGGGAAATTACAGGTGGGCCAGTCTCACCTCTGTGTCCGCCAAGATCATGGAGCAAAATCCTCCTGGAATCTCTGCTAAAGCACATGGAGAATAAGGACGTGATTGGTGGCAGCCAACATGGCTTCACCAAGGGCAAGTCATGCTGAAAAATTTGGTGGCCGCCTACGATGGTGCTACAGCATTGGTAGATAAGGGCAGAGCAACAGACATCATCTACCTGGACTTAGGCAAAGCGTCTGACACTGTCCCACATGACATCGTGGTCTTTAAATTGGAGGGACATGGATTTGATGGGTGGACAACTCGGTGGACGAGGAACTGGCTAGATGGCCGCACTCAAAGGGTTGCGGGCAATGGCTCAAAGTCAAAGTGGAGACCAGTGATGAGTGGTGTTCCTCAGGGGTCAGTAGTGGGACCAGTGCTGTTTAACATCTTTGTTGGAGACATGGACAGTGGGATAGAGTGCACCCTCAGCCAGTTTGCCGATGACACCAAGCTGTGTGGCGCGGTCGACACGCTGGAGGGAAGGGATGCCTTCCCGAGGGGCCTGGACAGGCTGGAGAGGTGGGCCCATGCGAACTTCATGAAGTTCAACCAGGCCAAGTGCAAGGTCTTGATCATGGCTCACGGCAATCCCAGGCACAAATACAGGTTGGGCGGAGAATGGCTTGAAAGCAGTCCTGAGGAGAAGGACTTGGGGGCGTTGGTGGACAAGAAGCTCACATGAGCTGGCAATGTGTGCTGACAGCCCAGAAAGCCAACCGCATCCTGGGCTGCATCAAAAGAAGTGTGGCCAGCAGGTCGAGGGAGGTGATCCTGCCCCTCTACTCCGCTCTGGTGAGACCCCACCTGGAGTACCGCGTCCAGCTCTGGAGTCCTCAGCACAGGACGGACATGGACCTGTTGGAACGAGCCCAGCGAAGGGCCACAAAGATGATCAGAGGGCTGGAACACCTATGCTACGAGGACAGGCTGATAGAATTGGAGTTGTTCAGCCTGGAGAAGAGAAGACTCCGGGGAGACCTTCTAGCAGCCTTCCAGTACCTAAAGGGGGCCTACAGGAGAGATGGGGAGGGACTCCTTGTCAGGGAGTGGAGTGACAGGACAAGGTGTAATGGCTTCAAACTGAAAGAGGGGAGATTTAGATTAGATATCACAAAGAAATTCTTTCCTGTGAGGGTGGTGAGGCACTGGAACAGGTTGCCCAGGGAAGCTGTGGATGCCCCATCTCTGGAGATGTTCAAGACGGGGCTGGATGGGGCTTTGAGCAACCTGGTCTAGTGAGAGGTGTCCGTGCCCATCACAGAGGGGCTGGAACTTGATGATCTTTAAGGTCCCTTCCAACCCGAACCATTCTATGATTCTGTGATTAATGAGGAAAACGAAACAAGATCAGTACCACTTGCTACACAATGGTTGAATTTTTTGTCAGCAGACTGGAAAGGTATATGCTTCCTATTACTCATAATGAGGGCCTTGATCTACAGAGAAGAGGTGGTTGCTGAAATGGCACAAGATGGCTCTCACCTTCATCTTTATCTTGAGTAAATGCTCTACAGAGAGGCAGGCTTTGTAACCATAGCTCAGCAAGGCATGAGATTCTTAATGGGACAAAGAATAGCAAAGCCATAGGTGCCAAGGGCATGACCAGAATGAATCAGGTTCTGTGGTCACTACACAGTAAACCTGGAAGGGTAAGGAGGATTAAAAAAAATAAATCATCCTCTCTGAGCACATCCAGGACTAGGGCAGGACAGGCCTGAAGCTAGTGGTACCCTCAGATAGCGCGAGGGAGCGTTACGCTACCAGCCTAAATGTTGCAATCTTCACTTCTGCAGTAGAGGGCACTAAGTGGTTTTTCAGGACACAGATCCCAGTCATTGTCCAGAGTCTTAGGTCTGGTTTGGCACTCTTTCTGAGTGTTCTCTACAAGTAATACATGACTCAGCAGCCTAGCCTCAAAAAAACCAAAAGGGATAAAGGATAAAGTCTCTTTGCTACAATCAACTTAATGAGCTGGGGAACAATGCCAGTATCTACCTACTTTAAAAAGCACAGTATTGCAAACAGATGTCATTAAGAAACTGAGGCTAACCCAGAACTGGACAGTTTGGTGGGATATCCAGAGTCTGGGACTCTCAGAATAGTTGAGGTTGGAAAGGACCTCTAGAGGTCATCTGGTCCAACCCCTCAGCTCAAGCAGCGCTACCTAGAGCCAGGTGCCCAGGATTACATCCAGACAGCTTTTCAGTATCTCCAAGGATGGAGACTCCACAACCTCTCTTAGCAATCCATTCCAGTGCTGTCACCCTCACAGTGGAAAAAGTTTTTCCTTCTGTTCAGAGGGAAGCTCACGTGTTTCAGTTCATGTCCACTGGCTCCTGTTCTGTCATGGGACACCACTGAAAGAGCCTGACTCAGTTTTCCCTGTAATATCCCTTTTGACATTTGTACATGATGATGAATTTCCCCCCCTAGACTTTTCTCTTCCAGGCTGAACAGTCCCAGCTCTCAGCTTCTCCTCATATGCTGAAATGCTCTTAATCATCTTAATGATCCTTTGCTGGACTCACTTCAGTAGCTCCACCTCTCTCTTGTAGCGGAGAGCCCAGAAATAGACACAGTACTGCAGGTTGTGGCCTCACCAGGGCTGAACAGAGGGGAAGACTCGCCTCCTTTGGCCTGCTGACAACACTCCTTCTAGTGCTGCCCAGTACACCATTAGCCTTCCTTGCCACAAGGGCACATAGCTGGGTCATGTACAACTTTGTGGCCGTCATAAACCCCAGGGCCCTTTCTGCAAAGCTGCTCTTCAGATGGTTGGCTCCCTGCATGTCCTGATGCATGGGGCTATTCCTCCCCAGGGGGAAGGACTTTGTGTTTGTCCTTGTTGAACTTCACAAGGTTCCTATCAGATCATTCCCTCAGCCTGTTGAGGTCTCTCTGGATGGCAGCATAACCCCCTGGTGTATCAGCCAAACTTGCTGAGGATACATTCTGCCCCATCGCCCAGATCATTAATGAAGATGCTCAACAGAATTTGAGCTAGTATTGAGCCCTGCGCTACACAGCTAGTTACTGGCCTCCAACTAGACTTTGTGCCCCCAACTACCACCCTCTGGGTCTGGTCGTTCACCAGTTTTCACTATCTCCCTGTCTGCTCATCCAGCCCATACTCCATCAGCTTCTCTGTCAGGATCTAACAGGAGACAGGGTCCAAAACCTGACTAAGGTCAAGATAGACAATGTCCACTGCTCTTCTCTCATCTACCAAGCCAGTCACTTCATCATAAAAGGCAATCAGGTGGGTGAAGCGTGACTTCTCCTTGGTGAAACCATGCTGACTATTCCTGATTACTTTCTTGTCCTTCACGTGCCTGAGAAGTGTTTCTTGAATTAGCTGTTCCATCACCTTCCCGGGGTTTGAGGTGAGGCTGGCTAGCCTGTAGTTCCCTGGGTTCTCCTTCTTGAAGACAGGAGTGACATCTGATTTCCTTGAGTCCTCAGGCATTTCTCCCAGTCACCATGGTCATTGAAAGATTGTTAAGAGTGGCCTCACAATGACATCAAACAGCTCCCTCAGCACTCATGGGTTGAATCCCATCAGGGCCCATGGACTTGTGCATGTTTTGTTTGTTAAAGTATTACTTAACTTCATCTCTTCTACCAAGGCTACGTCTCCCTTGCTACAGAGTTTCCCCCAGGTCTCCAGGGCCTGGGATTTCTGCCAGGCAGTCTGTATGGACTGAGATGAAGGCGGCATTCAGTATATCTCAGCCTTTTCCATGTCCTGTGTTGCTGGATTATCCTCCTCATTCAGCAGTAGGCCCACATTTTCCCTGGTCTTCCTTTTGTCACCTACATATTTATAGAAGTCCTTTCTGTTGCCTTTAACACCCCTCCCCTGATTCAGTTCTAACTGGGCTTTAGCTTTCCTTACTCAGTCGCTGCACATTCAGACATTGTCTCTGTATTCCCTTCAGGTTGTTTGCCCCTGCTTTCACCTTGTGTATACTTCCTTATTATATATCATTTCTGACATCATTTCTCTTTGTTCATCCATGCAGGACTCCTGGCATTTTTGCCCAACTTCCAGCTCTTTGGGATGGAATGCTCTTGATCTTGGAGGAGGTAATCTCGTGAATATCAACTAGCTTTCTTGGGCCTGTCTTCCCTCCAGGGCCTTATCCCATGGGACTCTACCAAGCAGCTCCCTGAAGAAGCCCAAGTCTCCTCTCCTGAAGTGCAGGGCTGTGATCTTGCTTTTACCCTGCTCTGCTCTTTCAGGATCCTGATCTCTACTATTTCACGGTCACTGTAGCCTTCAACCTTCACATCCCCAAATGAATGCCTCCTCATTTGTGAGCATGAGGGTCAGCAAAGACCCACTCCTCACTGGCTCCCCTATCACTTGGGTTAGGAATTCATCTTTGATGCTCTCCAGAAACCTCCTGGATTGCTTATGCTCTGTCATGTCGTGAGGCTTCCTCTAGCTGTCTGCAGAAGGCCTCATACACTTGTTCCTCCTGGTCAGGCAGTCTACAGCAGACACCACTACAATGTCATCCACAGAATCACAGAATATTCATGGTTGGAAGGGACCTTTGAGATCATCGAGTCCAACCACACAAAAAAAAAAAAAACAACCAAAAAAAAAAAAAAAAAGAGAAAAACAAAACTACACCCACCCACCGACACAACCCAACAATCTCGGGCACTAGAGCATGCCCTGAAGTGCTATGTCTACACGTTTCTTAAATACCTCCAGTTATGGTGACTCCACCACCTCCCTGGGCAGGCTGTTCCAGTGCCTGACCACTCTCCCAGTAAAGTAATTCTTCCTAATATTTAATCTAACCATCCTCTGCCGCAACTTCAGACCATTTCCTCTGCTCCTGTCATTATTCCCTTGGGAGAAGAGGCCAACACCCAACTCTCTGCATCCTCCTTTCAGGTAGATGTAGGGGGCAATGAGATCTCCCCTCAGCCTCCTCTTCTCCAAACTAAACATGCCCAGTTCCCTCAGCCTCTCCTCATATAACTTGTTCTCTAGCCCCCTCACCAGCTTGGTGGCTCTCCTCTGGACACACTCTAGCAGCTCAATGTCCTTCCCGTAGTGAGGGGCCCAGAACTGAACACAGCCCTCAAGGGGAGGCCTCACCAGTGCCCAGTACAGAGGCACCATCGCTGCCCTACTCCTGCTGGCCACGCTGTTCCTGATCCAGGCCAGGATGCTGTTGGCCTTCCTGGCCGCCTGGGCACACTGCTGGCTCATGTTCAGCCGGCTGTCCACCAACACCCCCAGGTTCTTTTCTGCTGGGCAGCTCTCCAGCCACTCTTCCCCAAGCCTGTAGCGTTGCCTGGGGTTGGTGTGACCGAAATGCAGGACCCGGCACTTGGCCCTATTGAACCTCATGCCATTGGCCTTGGCCCATTATCCAATCTGTACAGATCCCTCTGAAGAGCCTTCCGACCCTCAAGCAGATCAACACTCCCACCTAGTTTGGTGTCATCTGCAAACTTACTGAGGGTGCACTCAATCCCCTTAACCAGATCATCAATGAAAATATTAAACAAGACTGGCCCCAGAACCGAGTCCTGAGGGACACCACTGGTGACTGGTCACCAACTGGATTTCACCCCATTAATCACAGCTCTCTGGGCACGGCCATCCAGCCAGTTTTTTACCCAGTGAAGAGTACACTTGTCTATGCCATGATTCCCCAGCTTCTCCGGGAGAGCGCTGTGGGGGTCGGTGTAAAGAGCGGACCGTACTGGTCTGCTCTTTAATCCTTAACCTATAAGCTCTCAGTTGGTTCCTCATCCATCCTCAGGTGAGCTCCATGCATTCCAACTATTCTGTCACAGAATGGTCAGCTCCTCCTCTTGTCCTTCCTAAAGAGACTGTATTCCATCAAGTCTCTATGATCCCAGGTAAGTGAATTTTTCCAGAGGGGGGCAACACAGCTGGTGAAAGGGCTGGAAGGCATGTCCTATGAGGAGCAGCTAAGGCATTTGTGCTTGTCTAGTTTGGAGAAAAGGAGGCTGAGGGGTCTCTACAGCTCTCTACAGCTTCCTGAGGAGAGGGTGTGGAAAGGGAGGTGCTAAGCTTTTCTCCCTGGGATCCAGCGATAGTACGTGTGGGAATGGTTCAAAGTTGCGCCAGGGGAGATTTAGACTGGACATTAGGAAGCATTTCTTTACCGAGAGGGTGGACAAACACAAGAACAGGCTTCGTAGAGAGAAGGTTGATACCCCAAGACTGTCAGTGTTCAAAAGGCATTTGGACAATGCCCATAATAACATGCTTTAACTTTTGGTCAGCCCTGAAGAGGTATGGCAGTTGGACTAGATGATCGTTGTAGGTCTCTTCCAACTGAAATTATTCTATTCTATTCTATTCTATTCTACTCCTATTCTATTCTATTCTATTCTAACATGTGGACAATCACTTCTGCATGAAAGACGGCATTTCTTACTATGCTTTATGTTTTGTTCTGCTGTATTTGTTATTAAATACCTGTATGTCAGTCAGTACTAATGCTAACAAGTGAATAATAAAACAACTCTGCAGACCAGTGAAGAGCATCTGCCCATACCAAACCCTATGGTCATTCAAATTTAACATTGATTAATCTCTACTGAGAACACTGAATAATCTAATAGAGACAGTACTTAATCATCAGGTGTTTAGGTAATGCATCAAAACGTAAGTGATACTACCTTGAAGGTATTTATCACTTGATATTTTTATTTATGTCAACAGCACAAGTTATCATACGTAGAGTATGCTTAAGTCTAAATGAAATGCTTTCCTACCTCCAGGCATAATCTGACCAACATCCTGTACAGTTAACACTGACAACTTCTCTTCTGTATCCACTCTTATCACACCAAAACTCAGACAATTCATAGATAACACTGCTTTTCCTGGAGGAGGCCCACCCAGTTCTGGAGGTCTGAAAAACAGAAAGTCAAACCAGATAAGAATCAACAGAACAATGTTCATCAAAAACACTGTGCAAGTCTCTCAGGCTTGTTAAGGTAAAGAGAAATAATGGTTTCTCATTTTGAAGAGCAATAATGGTCTCTCATTGTAAACAAACAAGAGTTCAGGACTGGTAACACATTTTAACTACATGAAAAAAGAGCTACAATAAAACATCACATAGTTTTCCCCCCTCTCTAAAATGTTACAGAGAGGATTTAGCTCTATTATGGGCAAAGAAGTGTCAAGAATAAGCATTCAAAGGCAAAATTTCCTAAACACCAGGAAAAATTAGGAACTGTTTGGAGGGCTTGACACTTCTTACTCTGAGCAGAATTGATTGAGGACCAACAACTCCATTTTGTGCAATCATTCAACTCAGGATGAAGATTCCAGGTGCTGTTTAAAAAAACCCAAACAGTTCTTTAAGTCCATTTTTTAAAAACTAGGAAATGTCAGTACTCCCACCAGAGAAAGTACTCTCCAAAATCTCAAACTTTTTTTTCCCAAGTTCAAGAATGAAATTGAGTTTCTGAAAAAGCACATTTTGATCAAAACGACTGTCAAAAAATTCCAGCATATTCCATCCATATGTGTATTCATAATCAAAGTATTTCCTTTTTTTCAGAGCATCTCTTGCTATCTCCAGAAATTCCAGGTATTTTTCAGGCCAGTTACAAGTATTTTTTTTCCTTTTGTTAGCCCCGTGTTTACCAGACATTGTATATAAGCTATTACCTGAAGATCAGCATTTTCTTCCTCCCAAATAAGTAAGTCTTGATTTTGAGGGCATTTTATAAAGGTTCTCCAGCAACATCAGTGAGGAAAAGACCTCGCTTTCCCAAGTAGTAAAAAAAAACCTTATGGCTGACTACTTTTAGAAAAAAAAAAAAAACAAACAACTTTTTAAAGAAAACAAAACAAAGATCACCCATCCTTCAGGGAAGGAGATACCCATGAGCCTCAGACTTCCTCTGTCTAGGTCTTTGGGCATCTTTATGTGGCTAATAATATTTTCTGACTACCATTTTAACACCAGATACACTTCAATAGTCAAGGAATGCTTCAGTTCACTTCTCAGAAAAGAGAATTACCTGCGAATAGCAACAGTTAGTGCCTCTGAAGAACTAGCACAGGGACAGATTACTTCTGGTCTCAAACCTCTGGATTGAAATACATTCAGGAATGCATCACATGAAGATATCGACCCTAAAAAGAACAATCACGCAATTGGAAACATTTTGCCAAGGGCAGGAAAGCTTGTGCTGCAGGATTTCAAAGTCTATGCTTACTCTCAGCTCAGCTATACAAATACGGTTGCATCCATGCACAAAAAATATACTTTCCAATCTGTTATTAGATATTAGATATTCCAGTCTATTATTAGATGTTAGATTTGTAAGGAAAAAACCACCAGTGGTTAACAACTAACTCACTCAATGAAATTCAAAACTGCATACTCTCTCTCTCTCTGGCAGCACTCTATAACACTTAACATCATGGAAAGTCCTTCAGTGATCAGAATATTTTGTCGTTAAGGGTAACTGTATCTGCCCATTTCCTATGTGGTTCCTATATGAGTGTTTCTTGTAGAGGTCACAAAGCAAAGCAAAGCATTTAGAAACTAAATTTAGAAACTAATGCTTCTGACATATCTTCACTTCAGTTTAGAACTCTACCTGGCCTTTAGCACTCAGCCCAAAATGTAAGAGGATATCTCCTCACCTACAGCTTTGTATTTTACAGTTGTGGAATTGCAGCACATAATGCAAACCAGCAAACTTCACTGATTATACTACATCCTAGGTTTAATTTCATGTCAATTCATATAAGAGTATAGCATTGATGAAAAGATGAAGTTATAAAAATGAATTTACACAGCTAAATGTAGCTAAGAAGTGCAAACAGCAACGAACAAGCAGTAGTATCACTCACATGCAAATAGTATTTTACTATAGAACGAACTGCTGAACTTTCTAAGCATCACCTCTGAAACGGCGCTTACAAGTGTAATCTTAGCAAGACTATTTCAAGCTTTCATCTTCTGCCATCACAACTTCCTGACCTCTCAATATGCAACTCCAAGGAATCAGAAATACTCTTGATTTTCTGTTGTACGAAACAGCAAAATTAAGCAACTAAGATATATTCTTGCCTGTTGGAAAAAATCTCCCAGCTGCTTTCTCAGATTACTGTAAACCACCACCATGATTGACAAAAAAAGGCAAGAACCTACCGCACACTCTAGTTAATAGTTGCCATAGTTTTGAATTAAGGCTGTGACTGCTCCCATTTTTATGTCCTTGCACATGACTGAGACAAGCCCTAGGGGCGTGTACAGAATCAGACACACAGCAAATCAAAGATTTTATGTCTACATGCAATACATGAGCAACTACTTCGAAATGGGCATTACAATTTACTTGAAATTTTAAAAGCCTCTTTCAAATTACATTGCCAACTACTCTTTATATAAGAAATAGATCCTTCAGAACATTTTCTGTATTTGCCCTAGTGTCCTTGGCAAACAAGTACTGCTACTGTCTCTGTTTTACTGAAGATGAACTATAGCCAGTACTGCTGAGCTTCTACAGTGCAGACCCAGAGTTCTGTGATTTACAGTGTGCTTTAGTTCACCTTGGACTGATAATGTCCTGGTTCCAGTGGGGATAGGGCTAATTCTCCCCAAGACCCAGTAGGGACACAGGTTATTGCATGCCACTGAGCCATGCCCACTCTATAGCTGAAAGGGAGCTGCCGGGGGAGGGGGCAGTGGGCTGGAGCATCCTGGGTCTGGTCGGTGAGCGATGGTATCGTAATCAAGTTTGTATATTCCTCTATTAGCGTTATTGTTGTTGTTTTACTTGTTCCCTTTGCTATTCTGTTAAACTGCCTTTGTCCCGACCCATGAGTTTTGCCTTTTTCTTCCGATTCTCCCCTCAGGGCTGTGGGAAGGGTGAGAGGGTGGCCACGTGGTTCCTTGCTGCCGGCTGAGGCCAAACCACGACAGACTGACACTCAGAACATGAATTCATACTCACATGGATTAGCTCCATCTGCCACTATTAACATTCGTAAGGAGCTCAGACTGACATCTCTCTGATCCCTCTGAGCCAAAAGCGACCAGTGCATATCACGTGACTTTACTACTGCTACGCGGGCTGAAAATAAAAACAATAAAAAGGTGGGTGTGCAGAACAAAATAAAGAACAACTATAAAATTATATAAATACTGTTGTGAAACAAATTACAAACATAGAAAACAAATACAAATGCCAAATATTTAACTATGACATGTGTATACTCAGTGTCTCCAGATAGGCTTGACAACAGAATTTAAATGTTTACTATAAATTCAAATACTGAGATAAGAAACACAGTTTCTTTAAAGGTCTATCAGGAGAAGCCATCAACATCACTCATCAATGAATTTATCAGTACATACAGTACTGAAATGGAGTACCTGATTGCTAAGGCTGTGGCAAAGAAAGTCAGCTGGATAAATCAGCAGCAGCCTCAGATGCAGCAGACATTTTATACAAACAAATTAATTTCTTTTTTTTTTTTTAATCATCCAAAAAGAGATGGGTTAAGTAAAAATATTTTAGGGTTACCTTTGTATGAGCAGACCTTCTGTATCCAGGAAAGTGGATTAACCTTCATTAATGCATAGGGAATACTGATGACATGCATCCTGTTCATAACACTCTATGAGAAAAATATTAAAAAATAAACTTTCAGGTGACTCGAAGAATACACAGCACGTACCAGATCTTTAGAAAAAAATCAGCTACAGCTACAGCATAACTCTTACATTTAACTACTAATGAAAACTATGTCTGTAGTCAGTAAAAACATAAGCTATGCCTGTGCAGTCTGTTGATGAAAAAGTAACACTTTATTCTGACAAATATAAATACTGAAACATAAATAGTTTGAGAGAGATTATGACATATGATACCAATACTCTAACCTCTGAGAGAAGTAACTTGCTGAAGTTTTTTTCATTCATTTAAATACTCACTGTTAATACTCCATGCCAAAGGCCAGCATCTCTTTTGAAATCCAAGACATTTGTTAGTGTTTCAGCTGAAAGTGAAGGAAAAACTCTAAGACTTAAGAAGCATATTTATGAGTATATTTAAGAACTCAAAATATTTGTTAAAGCAACTACGAAACTTCCAACACCACTAAGAAATCAAAGCTATGTTGCCATGCCTTCTTGTCTATAACAGGCCGCTTAGGCTGGTGTCTTATTTTACTTAAAACAATCATCTTTAAATTATTATTATAAATTAGATTATTACAAAGTATTTATGACCCTGTTTTCATTATAATACCATTTCCATGTGTTTGTTACATTTGCCAATGAAATATGCAGACCTTCCACCTCTTACCATTCTATGATTTTATGAAATGTGAATCTTCCATATCCTCATTACTTTTAAAGCTTCAGGAAAAGTGAACTGCATAGAACTGGATTTTCTGGAGAAAGCAGCCAGCAGTTTCACAGCATCTTATGACAGACTCTGTATGATCATCACAGAGAAGCTGATGAAGTATGGGCTGGACGAGCAGACAGGAAGGTCAACTGAAAACTGGCTGAACATCCAGGCCCAGAGGGTGGTGACTAGTGGCACAAAGTCTAGTTGGAGGCCAGTAACTAGCTGTGTAGCTCAAGGCTCATACACCAAAACTGGCAACATCCAAAGCTCTTCAAAGAAATCCAAGCTGCTCAAATGGCCAGTAGGATTAGTCTAAGAAAGTTCCCTCAATTTCTGGTGGCAGGGTTCCTCTAACTCTGCATGTGGGCATCTCACCTTATGACTTCATAAAGTGACCAGTGTGTTCAAAATGCACTAGAGAGGGCAATACCAATTTGTAGCAAAGCTGTTTTCAAGAGGATGAAAAACGAGTATAGCTCTTACCACTGACTAAGGAAATGTATTAAGACTGAAAAATCCAAACCCTTGAATAAAATCAATAAGGTTGTTAGGTTTAAGAATTTTTAATACACATTGATTATGATTCCATAAGTGGCTTCTTACTGTCCTTCACATATCACATCAACTACGAATGAGAATGTTTGTCTCTCCCTTTGCAGTTAAAGCTACTACTGCTAATTGTCTGAATATTCAAAGCTATGAGTATAATTTTAAAGTTGTACCTATCTAACTTACCTTCTGAATAACCACATGCCTGAGTCAATGCATGACAGTGTGCCAGCATGGAAGCATGAGATATAGTAATGCCCACTGTGCTGCCCTCTTTACTTGTTTTGTACTGAAAAGAGGAAGTTTACACAAGCATTAGATTAACAACAAAATCTAGAAAATTTACAGTAGTGAACTGAAATAATATTTTATTATAAAAATGAAGTGAGTTTTCAAAAAAAAATCAAAAAGGTAGAGTAAAACATACATTTATGTTCAGAGAATACACTAATTATCATATGAAATCTGACTGTTTCTCTACTCCAATGAAACCCATTGTCCCAGGGATCCAAAAATGCCAATTATACTCAATCTGATTCAACACAACCACTCAAATGACAGTTTGCCTGGCAACCTTGAGGGAAACATTCTTGTTCCACAGTTAAAAATATTATAGTCATCTCTTTTACTGCATCAAGAGATTAAAGGAAAAAAACGTGCTGTGACAAACTACAATAGAATAACCATAAGGTAGGTATATTATACTAGATCACCTCAATATAAGCAATCTCAGCACTGGCATCCCGTACTTGTGGATGCCAGTCCTTAGTCGGTTTTGCCAGATGCTTCCCATCAATCACAAACCAAATAAGACGAGGCCAGCCTTCAAAGAAAAAGAAAAGTTACTGTCATTACAGTTCCAAAAATCATACTTTTTTCCCCAGTATTCAGGGATAACAACAGGAGGCAAGCAAAAGCTGCAGGATCGCCACCCTGCAAGGAAGATGCAGCACTAAGTACCGTCTTTTCAAAGAAGGCAGTTCTTTATATGGCAGTTCTTCTTCATATGTAAGCTAGAAGCATGCAAGCAAATTCAAAGATTGTTGTTCAACAGCAACAATGGATGCCCCCACTTTTTATCCTATGCAGAAATTTGAGTCCCTTAAAAACATACCTTTGAATGTAACCACCTCACCAGTCTGAGCTTTAGGAAGGCCTTTTTGACAGGCATCAGTGGTTAAAGCCAGTGTTACTCCACAGCTGCCCAAAAGAAATCCAATCTGCTGGCTGCCAGCATCCTACAGAGAAACAATGTTATAGCAAACATACAAATAATGAAGCTTTTGTACAGTTTACTGTACCTTTTCTATGTTTAGAAAAATATTAAGCCAATTTATATCACAGGAAAAAACAAACTTCTAGCCCGTAAGACCTTTTATGGAAGGCAAAAGACTTAGGTCTATGCTTAAAAGGCTTAGTTTTGGTTACTGCAAATTAAGCAAGATTTAGCAGTAGATCTGGCAAGCAATGGTAGCAAACTAGCGTCAAAAGCAATGGTTGTGCATCCTTCTCCAATCCAACAGGGATGTTTGTAAGTTCTGATACAACAGAGAGCTGATGCCGTTTCTGAGTCCTGAAGCACTGAAGAGCAGAGCCTGTAGCTTTTCAGCTCTTCCCTAGTAATACCAATGTGTGTGGGATTATACCAATATTTCCAGTAACTATGGTGTCTCTACCTGCCTGTGCTCTCAATACTCAGCATGAGACTGAAAAGACAGCATTTCTGTGTTATATTTTGAGAAACACTTTCACACATCTTTTAAAAAACAATAAATTAAAATAATTTCTAGAGTTACGTACCCTAAAATAGTTAGCTTATTAGCTCCATACTATTTCCCCCCTTCCCTAACTAAATATTAAACACTTTCCAAGCATATAATGTGCACTGAGTAGTTCAGTTGATGCACCATACTGCTTTCAGAAGTGCAGGCTCTGAGGGGTCCCATATAAGGACTATAGGATTTAGACATCCCCCCCCAACTTTATTTATTTATGAAACCACAGGAATGTCGAACGTATTTGCCTACCTTTCTTGTTAGTGGAACTTCTATTGGGACAGGAATAAGTTCTGCCAGGAGACATCCATAAAATGCCACCATAAACATAACTGGATCACTATTAGGAAATACGAGCGCAACCTACAAAAATACATTAAAATAACAAGAAATTTTTTTGTCGTCGTTTTGGAGGGGAGGGCTGCTTTTTAATATGTGGGAAAAAATCTTCACAACAATGTTCAGGTTCATATTTAAACTAGGAACAAAAATACTAAATATTGTGATAATATACTATTACAAGTCACAGTACATTACAAGGCTTCTTTAGCTAATGCTGCTCCTTGCTGTATTTTTTATCCATAGGGACCATTTCAAACAGAAGCCTACCCGGTCTCCAGGCTTCAGCAGAGGTGCATTCTTAGTGATTAGCTTGTTTAGTAGGGTATACGCTAACTTCAAGCTCCGACTCCACAGCTTGCCTAAATAAAAAAAAAAATAGAGAAATTAAAAAACAGAGACTAAAAATTTAACATTTAATTGGCAAATCTCATTGCCTTATATATGAACTAGGCGAGTTGGTTGTATTAGAACAGTGTCAATAGGAACATGAGCAAGTAGTTGCGGGAAAAGCGAACATTACTGTTGTGAAAGCAGTGCCACCTCACAAACCTACTGCGTTCTCCCAATGTTTCAGTGTATGTGCACACACACACACAGGTAGTCTGGTTGATGCAATCTAACTGCACTTCCAAAAGGCACTTAACAAGACTCCTTCCTAAGGGCTCTTCGAGAAAGCAAACTGCTTGGGATAAAAAGAAAAATCCTAAACTGGACAAAAAAATTAACTGAAATTTTAGAAACAAAGGGTAGGAGTAAATGCCACAATATCTGTCTCTGTGCTTCCTCTGTTTCTGTCTCTCCAGTGCTCAGAGTGATCTACACAGCTCACAATAATTCAGAACAAAAAACTGTTGCAAGCTGTTAAATACAAAGACAACAATCTAACTACTTATTTGACACAATATAAAAATCAATTTTTAATTTGTACATCAAATGGCTAGTTCTTTAAATTCAGTGCAGTCAGCAGAGAGTTGAAGTACAATTTGGAGCTTGGCTTCTTCTTAGTTTGTCTTTTTCTTTCTCTTTTTTAAATGTAAAACTAAACATGATACTCTAAACAATTCTCAAAGCTCCACTGCAAAGTAATGAAATTAATGCAGCTGCTCAGTTACATTCCCTGTAAGCATAATTCATCTTTAAGAACGCGAACAAGAAATTTTAACACTCTAACATACTATACAATGAGCATCCTGAGGAACATAATTGTAATTACTATAATACTTTTAGTTTATTGATACAGGCAAGTTTCGCTTCCCACAATAATATGCTCCTGAAGTACAAGTCTTCTCTATAAGGATACTCAAGAACATGCTGAAGTTTAATATCTACTCTAGGAATTTGAACAGTGCGCTATTAGTCATCTGTTTCTTCCTCCTATTTTACACCAGGCTATTTTTAGTGTTCTTTTAAGAAAAAAAAAAACCACTATTGTTTGAAGTTCACAAATAGCCACTTGTAAAAAATCAATACCATATACATTGGTATTCCCTTCATTGACTTTAAAAAAATTTCAAATAAAATGAATTCATAATTTGTATTTGAATAGCAATCTCAAAGCATCTATCATGAGCACAGTGCCTCTTAAATAAAGCAAAATGTTCATTGCACAAAGAACGCCTAATTCTTCCTACCATATGTAAGCGTATAAATAGCTTTCCCAGTTGTATCCAATGCCGTCAGACAAGGGGCTTTCGGCTGGGTAGTTCCCCAGCGCTGCAGGGCAGCCAGCAGAGAAGGTGGCCAGTTGGTTACCACACCTAAGGGTTCACCTTTCAGTACATTCATTTGATTTCCTTCAGGCTTTGGTTGATTTGGGTCAGGCTGTTGCACTAAAAACAGAGCACAGTAAAATGTCAAATGTCAATCCTTACAAAATGTTCAAGGTACACTTAATAGACTATTCTATGAACTGTTCTCACTTTCCTCTTCCTCACATCTATCATTACCTTCTCCTCTGCCTTCTGATGATGCTATGCTAACCATCTGTTGCCTTCACAAAAAAAATAATTACCATCACTTTGGAGTTCTGCTTCCACGTTATTCAAAGGACCCGGCCACTGGAACAGAATTTGAATCCCTAGTTCATTCTTTTTCTCTACTTCGGAAAGATTTATTTTCTGCTGTTTGTTCTGCACATCTATTCATATGAAAGTCTACAGCAAATCAAGAAGTGTTATCAGAGAGAATGGCTTCAGTGACAGTTTATTTTTGCTGCACCAAATTCTCAACAGGTGATGAAGAATGACATTATGCTTCTGTAAAAATATATATTTTAAAAAAACCAATCAGATTAAATACTCCTGGTATAGGTTATCTACAACTAAAACTGTACTGCTCGCAGAGTATTTTGTTTGATTTCCAGATCATTTCGCTCAACTGTGGAACATTGCAGGGCTTGTATGCCATTTTCTCTCTGAGTAGCCTGCTGTTAAAATCCTGCTCCAAGCTGCTCAAAAAGGTGAAATATCTTGATCTTAGTTAACAAAACAAAGTCATAGTTGTCTTCAGCTAACACTCAATCTATGCAATAACTAAAATTAAAAGTTCAAAGCGATGTTCTCCACTCTCCACAATGACATACACGCACCTCAACAAAAGTCTGCTTGAAAAATCTTCAGTGAAAGACTAGAACTGCAATCACATTATATCTTAAAGTATCAAACAAATAGCACAGAGAATCTAGCAGCAGCTCCCCAAAAATGTCACAGAGAACAAAATTTTCATTTAATCTTTAAGACTAAGAGAAGAAAACAAAAACCATTCTCCAAAATTAGCTGATGCAGCTGGTTTTAAAGGCAGCTACATATTGCTAAGCAACTTCTACATTCGTTAAGGATGCTTTTATTTCCACCTAGACACACGCATAGAGAAGAAAATAGTGCTCTTTAGCTGAGCAGTATCTGCAAAGAATGTAAAAGCACTATCCTTTTATATAGTGCTCAGTCATGACATATTACACAGTGCATTTAATTCCTCTCAACCTCTAAAATAATGAAAGTTTCTGGATTTCAAGAAGAGGATATTAACATGCATGCAAACAATATTATCATAATTAATTCCAGTTACTAGCAAGTAACTTTTTTCATCTAACTGTATTTGAGCACTGACCAGCTACAAAGCAGCTTTTCAGAGCAGGGTGCGGGGGTGCTTGTAGACAAGCAGCTTGAATGTGAGTGGCCAGAGAGGCCATGGAATCTCCATGTTTGGAGAACAGTACTGGACATGGCCCTGAGCAGCCTGATCTAGTTAGGCTTGCTTTGAACAGGAGGTTGGTCAGAATCTTCCAGAGGTCCACTGCACCAGCAGTTACACTTAGGCTATGCCCTGGCTTACTCCAAAGAGTACCCTCTACAAATTTGCTGATTACCACAAGGTAGAGTTTAGAATCGGAAGTAAAAAGTGATGGTGGACCATCATGAAACATGACAATTTCTGGATGCACCAATGAAGTTTTTAACAAAGATGTCAATAGAATTTCTCCAAGTATCTGTAAACCACTGCCTTTAGTATTCACTAGCTCATCGCACCGGTCCAAATTGGGCTGAACCAGAAAAGTTTCCGAAGTGAGGGAGGAGGGCAGAGAACAAGTACACTGAGTGGAAGAGTTGAATTGAAGATTGTTTCATTTGTGATAGCATATGACCTTTTTCTCTCCAACGAAACAACTCCACCATGATTTGTTTTCTTTGTGAACCACTTACAGAGAGTGAAAAATGTATTTGAAAGAAAATTAACCTTCTAGCAGTTCTTCAAAATCATCAACAAAAAACTCTTTCAAAGGCGGGCGCTTTGGTCGTTTCAAGGTATTCAGAAGCTGCTGGATTTTAGAGGACACTCTGCTATTCACTGGCACACCTGCCAAACAAAAAAAAATTATTACTTACCATATATTAATATACATACACTAAAACACATGCGGCCACATTGCTGACATCGCTCTAAGCTCAGTGCAGCTTTCAGGTGGAAGAGTTATTCAAGATGAGCAACTTGTTTGGAAAAGACCCAAGCTTTAATTAGTTTAACAGTTTCAACCATGGATTTATTTGTTTTAAAACAATGCTGTTCCCTAGCTACTTGGCATATACCTTCTCACACTTTAATTTAGCTTTTCAGACTGCTGACTCCATGAGATACCAATACAAACCTGAAGAATGTTCTTTTCTTCAAGAGTCTATGTATTTACTACATCTTAATATTTATTCAGTTTTGAAAGTCTGAGAATGCTTGGGAAAAATAAGTGAATCTTTCAATACTTTGCAGGGCTAGCAAAAAATAATCACAACACAAACCCATGTCAAATACTGATTTTCATTTGTATATGTGATATATTTATTTTAAATTGAATATAAATGTGTTTATTTGTATTTATTGAAATTTAAACCTCTGAGGCAACGTAAAATTAAAATGTGTGACTAGAGGGTTCACGTTGCCTTTTACTATAGAAATACACAGAAATGGGGACATGGCTCCCACCAGCAGAACATGGGAAATGCAGTACAGTTTCCTCTCCTATGTATAGCTTTGGAAGGGGCAGGCACATAGCATTCAACAGGTATTAAGTTCTCTTATGCATTTGCTTATTCAGAAAAAGGGACATAGATTGAAAGGTAGGAGGTTTAGAATACAATCACCATCTGCAGTTTCCAAAATGCTGCTGTTGTAGCCTCTGGGAACTCCTCGTACTGATGCTACCTGTGGATGTTCATGATGTAAATGTTCCACCAGGCCAGTGGTTACATCTGGAGGTGCAGAGTGGTTCTCTGTAGAAATGAAAGACAGACATGGAAGCTCGTCAGTCATCCTAAGAAGCAATATATACAGTTGCTTCTTACAGCATTCTTGCTATTCTCTTATGTGTTTTCAATGAAACTCTGATTTCTGTAATCAAACTGTAACCAAAATCTTCTAAATACAGGGGGAATCCTGAAAGGAACCGCCATGTCTCTCCAGGATGAAGAGGAGCTATTCCAACTTTCAAAGGGATTCAAACAAATTCTGACAAATAAAGAGAGCTGTGAGTCAGTCCATCACTTCAAGGTGAAAGCAAGGAGATTCATTATGAGTACACAGCACAAGTCTACAAAGAAAGGCTGACTCACAGCTCTCAGAAGAAATACAGGCACCCAAAGTCTCACCACAAAACCAGAATGACTGTCTAAGTCCCATAGAAAGAGAAAGGGACAAAAGCATAAAGTTTAAAAGAAGAGAATTTTTGCCCCAGGATAACACGAAGCACTTATCTATATTCTGCAAGCTGTAAGAGGAAGACTTTTGCTGAGAAACACAGATTAAGAGTTAAGGTGGCAAAGACAGCACACTTAGGTCTGAACACATCTTGAGGATGGACACAGAAATAAGAGACTTCCTTGGGGGAAAGTAACTGTTGACTTAACTGTCACCTACAGTTTGTAAGACCAGTCATGGTTTTCCTTTAACAGCTTTTCTTACCACCTTTTTTTAAGTCTCACAACAATGCTGCAGGCAAAAGCTTCTTGTTTATGTTGTACAGACACAGTATACTCTTCATTGGGGCATCTATGAATTAAAACAACTGAAATGCCTGTAACGCTCAAAAAAATCTGTGGTGTAGACTTCAACATCATACACACATACGTCTCACAACAGAAAAATTTAGCACAGGGTTTTCTGAGGCATGAGGTAGTCATTTGTGGCTGGACACAATATGCTGTTTCATTTTAATAGTGTGTGCTACAAGCAATAAATACTTATTTTTTTTTATACTGTATATTCACATAGGGAAAGCAAGGCATTTCTCAAATCCTCATACACTCACGGGGGCTTGAGAACCATCTTGTAACAACCTTGAGTCAAATGCCTGCTTTGCTTGGAACTGCACCATGTTTCTGTGCTGCAGAACAATGATTAGGGAATACTGACATTCCAAAATTGTGACCTAGATTATGGAATGGTTTTGAATGAAATCACAGGTTAGGAAATGGCAGTATCTGGGTGAAGTGTTCAAACAAGACAAAACAAGAATTGGAGGCCTGAAATATTCAGAATCCTAATAAGTAAAAATAGGAGTGCAACAGGAAGGAGCTTAAGAACACAGTGCTGCACTGTGCTGGAGGAACTGCTTGGGGTCACGCAGCTCTGCAGTGTACCCCTAGAATCATAGAATGGTTAGAGTTGGAAGGGACCTTAAAGATCATCAAGTTCCAAGCCCCCTGCCCTGGGCAGGGACACCTCCCACCAGACCAGGTTGCTCAAAGCCCCATCCAACCTGGCCTTGAACACCTCCAGGGATGGGGCATCCACAGCTTCTCTGGGCAACCTGTTCCAGTGCCTCACCACCCTCACAGGAAAGAATTTCTTTGTGCTATCTAATGTAAATCTCCCCTCTTCCAATTTAAAACCATTACCCCTTGTCCTGTCACTGCACTTCCTGACAAAGAGTCCCTCTCCGGCTCTCCTGTAGGAGGTCTAGGCAGTGCTGTGAAATACATATATTACCCCACACATTTTGAGGAAGCTCAAAGTGCTCATAGCTCTGTTCACAGATTTCCAGAGCACACGTACAAGCCAGTACAGTACAGCCAATACCAGTACAGTTCTAAGCAGTTTTATAGAGGGATCACCAGAATAAAAAAATTAAATCCATTCCTATACTTTCCAATGGCCATCATTGCAATGCCAATTTCTTATTGCATGTCTTGCTGGGCGCTAAGCAAAGACCACAAATTCCTTTCATGTGGGTAAGGTACAAGAAGGACAAAGCATTACTTAATGTGTCTGACAAACACCTGAGTTCAGAACCAGTAACAAGAGAAGGTGACAACTATGTGTAAAAATTAATTCATATAACCACTTTACAGGGCGTATAGAATAGAATGCATGGGCATATACCCATGTATTCAGACTAAACTGAAATGCTTTCACTGTGTTCTGTGTATTTTTTGAGTTGCTTTTGGTTGTTTTTTTTCCTTTGCTTTACCAAAATCCCAAAACACAGACTTCATGCAGCACACAAACTAATCACAGAAAAGGACACAGAGTCAAATGTACCTGGTTCCCATACTGCAGTATTAGCCTATAAGTCCATACTTCTCAATGTGCAGACCCTGCAGTGACTATCAATGTCTAAAGCTTCCACTCCTTGAAAACACCAGCAAGGATCACAATTAGGTATGTATCTGCAGTGTGGCTTCATCAGTGGAATGGCCCAAAATGGCATTCCTACAGACAAAGTTGTCAACAGTACACATTAAGGTGACTCAAAATGTACACTCGAAGTGATGCACACACATAGGTACAAATGTAACCATGAAGACAGAGGACAAGAGAGACTGACACACACTATGAGACTCGGTGCACATATGGGTGAGAAGCCCCACATGAAGTATAGACATTGAAACGCCGAATGGATGCAGGTTTTACCATGCATATTCCTGTTGGGACAAAGCAATCTTCCGTCCACATGCATGAGGCAGATACGTGAAATACAAAAGCTCTGCAATTAGATGCTCAGAAAATAACATAAGGTGAAGCTCTTTGGGAACGTTTTTGGAAGAGCCGTGTGCTTGGGAACAGCTCAAAGAAATCAAACAAAAATGAGAAGGTTCAGAAAAGCAAAAAAAAAAAAAGCATTAACAATTATTCCTAACTGAAAACAAGCACAAAAAATAGCTATGTATGGAGGACATTTAAGAGAAGTTTATTAAATTGTATTGGAACAATTTAAAAAAAAAGGTGCAGCAACCCAGCCAGAACACAAAATAGGATCCACAAGCCACTACTTCATTCTTACATTTCCTCTTCAATAAACTCTTCGAAACTCACTTCACTCTTACAGCTCCTGTAAAACTGCTTACAGAGCTGCAACAGTTCAAAACACCTACACTTATAACCCTATTTCCCCTTAAGAAAAGGAATTGTACTTTTAAGTTTTTCAATAAGTAATGGGTCAAACACCATGATAATCCATTTTTCCAGTTACTCTAACAAGAACTAAGTTGGGAAAGACTCCACAGCTGAAATGATAACCTTGTAAAAAACCTACATGCTGCTAGCCTTATTCATTTTAAAGAAACTATTACACTAAAAGAAAAAAAGCCCCCAAAACAACATGTAGATGCCGTTCTTGCTTTTATAGGTGAAAGACAAACAGCTTAAAAATAATGCATATTCCTATCTGACTTTATTAAATACTCTAACCTTGTACTTCCAATGCTACAGTCAATTGTTCGGGAATTTAGTATGATCTCATCATTAAAAATGCAAGCTGGAGAAGATGAGCTGCAAGGGAACAATCTGCTAAATTTAAATTCTCCAACATTTCAAAATTGTGAATAGTTATTCAGTACATAGTCAACATATTTTAGTAAGGCATACTATTTAAAATATGCGAGATGCCTTTTATATTACTGATGTCAGCACATTTACATTAACTGAGAAAAGAAACTCTTCTTTATGCTCTAGGACAAATCAAAGGGGTCCTTTGTATACTAGTATTTATCAATAATCAAAAATTTTGCAATGTAAGAACTGAGTAAGTTTTCATATTCTTTTCAGCAAGGAAGTCTATACACAAGCATGAAAAATGTCACAACTGAATTGTTATTGGACATGCATCAATGTTACCAAGCTAGAAATGAAAATTGATGGAATATGGCAAGCATTTCAGAAATGATGAATATTATTCTTATGCAAAAAGATATTTAATTTTTTGTCAAAGGCACTGGAAATTTTACCTTTCTAAATACTTCTAGTAGATCACCTCTTAACAATCTCTGAGCTTCCTTCCTGATAGATATTCCAATCGCATATTTATTTCCCATTAATGAAATTTCACACCACTCCACTGCATGCAGTCCAACATTTAGCTGCTTAAATGCCGGACTTTGAAATGTTAATAAGGCCTTGATTTTGCTTACAGTTTTGATGATTAAATAGTCCCGATGGATAGGTTGTAAAATTTGATATGTATTTATGTGGCCTGAAATACTAGACATAATAGGATGCTGCTATATTTTGCGTATCTTGCAAGTTTTTACAGCTATATGAAGAATTTAAGCAATCACACATGCAATTATGGCTAACGTTCCAAGGTCATTTGCTAATTTTAAGGAGTTAAACATGATTCCTATAAATCCATATGTGAAATCCAGAATGCCCTCAAAGCAAGGTGTAGACACATTCCATCTTTCTTATCCACTAAGTAAAAAAAAATATTGCAAACTTCTCATTATAAGTAAGCTTGGAAATGGAAAGATGAAAATTTAGATTTCTTTACAGGCAGTAAGATGTTTTGTACAAACAGGAAATATTTCACTAGCAATAAAGCCACAGAAGCTAACTGAAAAGGCAAATATTTTTGTTTGTGGATGAAGTACTGATGAAGTGCAGAAAAATGAACAAAGCCAAATGCTGCCCACTGCTTTGTAAGACACAAACCAAAACCCAACGTTTCAGCACGCAGTAGCCTTCTAAGGCAACAGCACTAAGCAGGCTTGGGGAAAACACTTTTCCTTTGTAAAAGCTTAGATATCAGAATTCTTCTCCATACTAGCTTCCACAAAAAAGAGATCACTATACAAAGCAGAGGAGGGAGCAAAGGCAAGTAGGAAAGACACAGATAACCCTTCCCAGACTCTCTGAACATCTAAAGAGCTTTCCAGAACACAAAGCAAGCTAATACATCTTTCCATCTCAGCTTTGCTTGCAGAAAACTGCCTGCACTGTGAAAACTGGGATGTCATTCGTGGCATAATGAGTCAATCCCTGTTTCTGTCAGCACCTAAGCCACATAGAAGATCCAGTGGATCCTCTTTCAGAGTGTCTCTAGCTTGTTCATACTCCTTTCTCTGTTTCATAATGTGCTTTAGGAATCTGAAGAAGTAAAACTCCCAGTCACAAACCACAAGCACTGTTGCATTTTGAAGCCCATAGCTATTATAAACTAAGGTGCATGTCCCAGACTTAGTATAAGGCAGAATGAACTCAGAGGGTAAACCAGCAAAGAGCGGAGAATCAACCCTCTCATGAATATCTGCCTCACACTTAAGTGAACTGTTCGTATCATCTAAACAGAGAAGTCTAAAGAATACATGACTGGGCTTTCAACAAAATTTGAAGGTAACACCCAGACCAGCTAAATGAACATGTATTTGCAAAATATATTAGTGCCTTAAAGTATTGTGTTAATTGCCATCTCTAAGTATACAGAAGCCTTAAATCCAAAGCATTTCAATGTGTTTTCCTCATCTAACCCCATCTGTTCTCTGCAATGAAATACAAAAAACTGTCTGTATAGAGTATGTAGGCATAGAGTCACAGAGTAAAAAAAAAAAAAAGTCAGGTAAGTAAAGCACTAAAACTGCCAAAACCTGAAATGTCAAGGAACAATATACATGATGTCTTCAGCATATTACCAGAAGCCCAAGAACTTCATGATGTAGCCCATAGGTGAAATACAAACATAATTCCTCGTTTCATTTTTCTAAATTACTTTGGGGAAAAAAAAATATTTGAAATACAAAGTTACTGTTTCTCCTCTAGGTCCTTTAACTTTGTTTAACATCAGTGCAGACCTGTTGCACACACATAAATCCACTATCAATCTTCATTGCAGTGTACAACAACATTGCAAAATTTATTTCCATGGTGGAAGAGACTGCCTTTCTCCCTACCTACCAAATCTTCCAAAAGCACAAGACTAGTGCTCTGCATTATAGGACAAAAAATGTAACCTGAAGTTGTGGACCTTGAACATTACAGAGACTGAGACAAAACTCACATTTACATTTTGGGTTACCAGTACTACTATATTTTCACTCTAGTTGCACAATAAAAAACTATTTGTGACTTAAATTTTAATTAAAGGAAAAAAAAATCATATTTGAGCTTGAATTCTAGCTTTGTCAGTATGTCTGATTTCATAACTTTCCAAAAGATTCTGGATGATTTTCTAGCCTTTTGGGTGTTTACCAATTGAGTCACCTTTGAAATCCCTAACCTGATATTACCTAGGGTAAATAACATGCAGATGGGAAAGCATGCACCAAAAATATGATCCCTTTGAAATTCTGCTTTTGAATCCAGTAAAATTGAACCTTAGTTTCTTGATAAATCAAGCATTTTACCAAGAAGGATGCATATTCAGATCTCATGAACAACTGGTTTGGTTGAAATTAAATACATATCTATCATACATACCTGGTCTGTGGATTGTACATTTTAAGGCTATTTACAGATACCTTCTGGTGAAGACTTTTGTGTTTAGCCCTGCTTTGGAATTTTTAATTTGATTTTATTCCAACCACACAGGGAGTTCTTTACTGACCTAGCTGGATGTGTGCCATGAGATCTGCAAGCACAGTGGCAGGAGCGGTGGCAGTAGTATTGGAAGCAGCAGCAGGTTTCCCTCCTGGATGAGATGAGGTGGAGGATGCAGAGGATGAGGTGGAGGAGCCCTGAATAACCCGGTTAAGCCAGGGCTCTACGTTGGAATGGCTCTGGAACGGAGTGGAGGTGATCCGCCCTTGCTGACGTAACGAGCCCTCATCTTCTGATGCTGACGATGTGTCTGTGATTAAAATAACGATGACAGGCATGTAATGTGGAAATGACCCAACAGACGGGAACATGAAGTTTTTCCATGTTCTTCACATAGTGTTCTCATGTGTTACACGAGATGCATGTATTAAGCAAATGGTATATTCAAACGCACAAATTCGGCTCATTGCCATTTTTCAGGTTAATGCAACAACTTCTACACATTACACCTAGAACAAACTTGAAGCAAAGTTTTATTTACCTCCTGTATTTGGAATTACACAAGACTCAAAAAAGGCTTCTACCTAAGGGACCTACTAGTACCTTCACTAACCATTCTCAGTGAGCATACCATACCCATTCCACTGAACGAATATTTCTGATCTGAATAGGTCAATTGGATCTCATCCCACATGAATAAATTCCATCACATTTTTTGTTGGGTATTTTCTTCTTATTTTGAGGGGTAAAATTCTTCACTTTTCCATTCTTTTGACAATTTTTCGAGAGCTAATTACTAAAAAAAGCTGTAAAAACAGGCTATAAGTTCAACGAAAGAGTAATTTCATTAATTTAAGAATGATGTAAAGGAAATTAAAAGCATGTATTTTGTGGTTACAAAAACTGGTATCAATGAGCACTACGTAGAAATGCTTAGTAAAGCACCTTTTCATTCTAGATGTATATTTGTTGCTGTTAGAAGTCTGATAAAGGGCTCCTATTTTAATTAACATTCAGTTATTTCAACTTTCCAGAAGTTCCACTTTGGCACGCAATCTTTCCACATTTATTACCCATTCAATAACAAATAAAAAGGTCTTTCTAAATAACACAAACATATATCCCTGTTGATTTTGAGTGAAAACCAGAAACTTTTGTTACAAGAAAAACATCTTGCCCTCATAAAAAGACTGCTACATTTTAAGAATTTGATCCTTTATATGCCCCTTCCTGCTTTCCGCCGGGAAATTAAAGGCAAGCTCCTAAAGCAATACAGTGCCCACATTACTGATAAAGTCCACATCAAGTCTGTTGGTGAGGGGTGGTTTTAAGTCATAGATAACGGCCAGACCAATTAAGAAGTCAGCAGGAGATAAAAAACAGCTTCTGATAGAGTGTCCATTACTATAGTCCAGAGTCCCTTCCAGACACTGAAACTCTGGGTGATAGTGGGGTGGGTTACATCAGAAATTTTGCAACCTTAATTTTGGCTTTTTTTTTTTTTATCATAGAAATCA